>JALPQI010010435.1:0-38115 GCA_025490895.1 Thaumatotibia leucotreta
CTTTTAGCCGAGGCTAAACATTGTGCTTTACACGACAACTGTGAGGAAGTAAAACACATTTTTTATAATTATTAAAAATTAGTTGCATTTTTATGTGGCTGAACGCCATGATCCTGTGCCACAAACATAAAAAAAAAACAAGCAGTCCGAGAAAATTTCTCTGAAATAATTTTCAAAACATCGTATCTACCTATGAAATCCGTGTTTAGATATGACTTTTTAGTTTACGTTCAACATTGTTGTACTGTTCGTGACGTTCATAGATGTACACTTGTACAGCTGTCACAATTTGACAGCCATACGTCTATAGGCAACTTTCCGTAACTGTGTTTAGTCAAACAATCACCACATTTACGAACAGTGTCGTGAAAAAAGAATTATCGAAATCGGTTGGCGTTGTTTCGAGTAAGTTGTCCATCTGTCGTGCACATGCTTAATGCAATTTTAAGATTTATTTGGTTTTATCATGGATGCCATTGTCAGAACTGGACCAAATTAAAATGGCACCGATCAGGAAGCATCCGCTTTCGAATAAAAAATGAATCATCAAAATTGATCCACCCAGTTAATAGTTATGAGTTATGAGGTAACAAAGTTAAAAAAAAATTAAAAACATAGACGAATTGAGAACCTCCTCCTTTTTTTGAAGTCGGTGGAAAAGAGCGTTCTTGTGTGCTTCCATGAGCTGTCGCCTCTTTATTAACGCGGACTTACTTTTTCTCCATCTCGCTCGTGCTCGCGTATTGGTGCAAGCGAGCTGGATATAAAGCAAGTCAATAATAATGCGGCGGCTCATGGTACGGCTACTGTACTCTTCCGTTGTCGTCGTTTCTGTATTTGTAACGAGATTTATTTGGAAAATACGATCGGTCGGTTCTCGATCATCAAATATCAACAGTGATCGGCACCACTCGTGCCACACGGCGGTATTTCGTGTAAAAAAAATATACGGATATGACTGATATTTTTTTATTTAATACTACTGTGTTACACACACTCGAACATATTTTTTGAAACAAAAACATGACATAATAAATAAAGTTTATTTTAAAGTTACTATAGAAACCACACAGTGTGACACGGGTGGTGCCGATCTCTATATCACCAATTTAAAATTGCACATAAAGTCTGATAAGTTTGAGCACAACATTTAGAAGTGCAGTCAAATAAACAAAACCGTAAAAAAGTATGTATTGTATACGTAGTTCAATACAGATTGCAAACAGCAGTTTTCATGTAGGTACATTGTATGCCTATACAACTAAACATGCATCGATTACCGTTATAATTTGTGCAGAAATCACGAGACTATAATGTAATGCAAAGCATACTACATTACTAACGGGTGATAACAAAAAAGTGAGAATTGATTCAGAGGCGTAAAAAATATATCTTGTTTATTATTTTTAATGATTGGATGTCCTTAGGCTATTTACACGTAACGGCTATTTACGACACCATTAATAGAATTTAAGATACGGTTCATGGTAAGATTTTCGTCAAATGTTAAACCCAATGTCTGGACAAGAGTGTTGGACGGCTTTTTTTTTCTTTTGGGTACATATGTTTTGACCCATTTACACAACTGCACAAAAATTTCAAATTTCCAATTGTTTAAATACTAAATTAATACATTAATGCAAATAAATCTCCCATACAACAAGATGGTTAAAAATATTTGAGGTTTTGGATTTCCACTCCTTGATGAAATTAACCATTTTTTTCTATAATTTCCAAGTCATCCAGTAAGACTGTGAAGAAAAAAATATTTTTACAGATCAAAGTATTCTGGTTTTCTTTTCGTCTTGCTACATTCTAAACTAATGTTTTTAAAACATCAACAAGCATGGGAACCATGTAAAAACTTAATTTTTTATGGCAACTCGTGGGCTGGTGGAATCATAATGATTAAAATTACAATTCTGTTTGTTTAGTCTTTCCTTGGTCATTATGTTTGCTGATTTGCTGTTACCATTTCTGTAAGCTGTTGCCAGGGATGTAAGGATTCTATAAGGAGAGATATTTCCTATTTACTTAGGTTTCTTCTATTTTTAAGTTTGAAATTTAAATATGTCCAAGACATTTTTTACAGTTTATTCTTTCAACTCCATTTCGTCAAAAACGGAAATACTTTAAAAAAATAAGAAAGCTAATTTTAAAAACCTCTGAGATATCGCTACAAGTTCATGAACAAACTATGTCATTTATGTGTCTAGTTTAATTTTGAGGTCTAGGGAATATGATTCTCATTTTTTTGTAATCACGCGTTATAGAGGACGGGAGACGAAGGGTTACAGGCCAAGTAAATATTTGTATAGTGCTCTTTTCTGAAACTTGCCATGAAATAAAACGAACTGATTTCGCCGACCATACTATTTAATTTGTAAATAAACCAATAGTACAGTGTCGTAAAATATAAAAAAAAACATTCGCGCCTAACTTTGTTTTAATCTGTTTGAGGTATCCCTTTACCTGGTGGTATAGACATTAGTTCTAAGATTTTTTTTTTCTGTGGCTGTATGTCAAGACCTAGTGTCACAATTTGACGTTTCAAAACAAAAGACAGTTTGTTTGCATTCCTAGGTGTGAAATAAATACATGAAATCTCTTTACATATCATCTTAGCACATGACACCGGATACATCGTTTAATTTAAAGTAAGTAATATCAACATTCCGTAGCAAGTTTGAGAAAACAGTATTTTCAATTAATTAAACAGTTACTTATCTAGTCAATGGACCAACGCCTACACAAGCGTCAAATCCTCTTCACTTAAAACACTCTATAGTTCAACAACGCATTACTGTACCTACTTAAGTATTTGTTAACCAAAACCAGTTTTCTTGACTAGTTAATTTATCAAATGAGCTTCGTAAAATTAAAATGCCATCTTTCGACTTTTTCCCTATCACAGTTTCAAATCTTAACAGATGGTCAATAGGTTGATTTTAGCTTGAAGTTTCTAAAATAGTAGATGCAGTTGCAAATCTGTAATTAACTGTAGAAATACTGGAAATCAATTTATTTGAGGCACAGTGCACCGGGGTCGGAATTTGCATAATGTACCTAATTAATGCATAATATTTTGACCTTTAGGTGGCATATTAGATATTGACGTGTTTGATATGAATATGTTAATACATATTATATTTGCCCAAATGTTTGACCTGTCGCGACATCGAAAATCGTAAATTTCTGTAGTCGGTCTCTGTCATTCTAATTAAGGTATAGCTGGAGTAACAGAGACAGATACGCGTAAATTTACGTTTTCTGGTAATGTATGTAGATTGTCTGGTGACTCTTAATGACTGTGCTTTTAGTAATCTTATCTAGTATTTTAAAATCCGGTATGTAATCCTGTATTGTATTTAATTATACATATGTGTGCGTTTGACTGTGATTGTTTGTTTCTACTGTTTTTGCTTTTCGCGCTTTTTTTTCAAAACCAATTCAGTAAACATATACTCGTACCTATTACAAAATTTTACGTGTCTAATTTAAATATATTATTGAAAATATGTTATGGTAAAATATAGTAAAAAAGTATTGAAAAATTGGAAATGATGTCATGATCATGAATCAATTTTAAAGTAAAACTAAATTGAAAGTGAGATGAATGACTTCAAAAGTAATCAGTTATAGTGATCAATCACATTATAATAAGTGATAATGATAGGTTTACTAAACTCTGTTGACCAGTGTGGGAGGGCGAACCAACAAAAATTTAAATAAGGCTTGTTCACGATATAAAGTAGACAGTGCTGTATAATTCCTTTTTTTTTTGAAGATTACCTTTGTATGAATATTATTACAAGGAAGGGCTCTCTGCCTATCTTCTTGGACGCTGTGGTTGATATTTATATCAATTTCTCCATAATTATGGACTTTTATTCAGACTTCTGGATTTTAGTAGTGTTTCTTCTTATTTTACTATTTTGGGTCATTTAGTTTCCCAATGGGTCTTTACTAAATTACAATACCGATGCTATAATAAACTGTTAATCTCGTGTCTACAATTTTTATTAAATGTTTCAAGCCTAGGATTGTTGAAATCGTTTCAGAATATAGCACTTTTTTGAGCTTGAACTTTTGCATTAAGCACCATCTGAAGATATTTTGAATTTGACGACTTTTAAGCGAATGCTTTTGGATATTGGATTGTTAAACATAAAACAGAAGAATGAATTTACAGTCCTATGGCAGTAAGAACTACGTGGGACTATAGTGTAACAGTGGAGGCTGATTTTACGATGGCTACTTTATTTCGTGGAAAAGCTTTACACCTACTACGTATCTGTCTAACCGATATGGCTTAGGCACACTCTCATATTTACAACATAGCTAAAAAAGAATCAAGACGTTATGGGTATATTCAGATATTTAGGAACATCTGGGATTGTATACCTGTTTATAATGAGAACTGTAACCTACCTAACTGGCGCACAGTGTACTTTTTGTCACTACAATTAAGGCTTAACAATTATCGGTAGATCAAGGTTTTTCAAGGTTTATCCTTTCAAGATCAGACTAACTAGATCGTCAAAAACCCTTACAGGTATTCATCAGAATCTTAAATCCGTATAAATTTATGAGCTTCATTGTATTGTGCCTCAAAGGCATATTACGCCGTTAATGAATTTCTTGATGAAAAATAATTGTTACAAATAATAAATATTTATTTTGTTAATTTATTTATTAATTGAATTGTATATTATTGTAATGAAATGATTTAATGTATGTTCACTATGTTATTGACGGTGTATGATTAATACCAATAAATGTCTTGTCTTGTCATGTTCAGAGGGTGATAATTTTAAACATTTTCAGTACTGCTATTGAAAGGCTATAATGTATGGCGTGCAACTTCCATGTCTTATTTGTTCGTAGCAACAGAACTATAAGTATAATGGTTCGATGCACTTGTTCAATGCCCGACTCGGACCTTGTGACTCTACCAATTCCGTTTCTATTTATGATAATGAAGTAATTAAACTAATGCGCCTCATTATTCCAGTACAATGCGTCTGCAGTTACGTATTTAGGGTTCCGTAGCGAATTTTACAGAAATTGGTATCTTATGATTTTGTGTTCATCCATTTATTTTACTCAACTCAACCAATCGGACCTCCTAGCCCATCGGGAACTATGTCCAACTCATTTTATGCTAATTAAGGCTTGTGATGTGGGTATCAAGTGACGATATATATAATAGATAATATAAATACATGTAGATACTTAAATACACAAGGATCAAATATTTGTGATAAATAAATACACAAATAATGCTGACTGACTGAAACATGACTAAATGACATGACAACATCGGATTTTCGGATATCTACGGAACTCATCATTGTTATCTCTGGAACGCACTTGGCCGTCTTTTTAATAGTCAATGTAATTCTTATAAAATCGTTAAACTCATTGCTATTTAATTCATGCGTGTAAGTTTTGTGACGTCATTTCTCGTGAGACCCGAAGTTCCTGTATGCACCCATATTCCTTAGGTGATATTATAATTTATTTTTTTGATCGTATGGCGTCAAAACACATAAAAGATATACATATAGAACACATGTCTCAAATTAATGTACAATCTTCTAATCCATTTTAATAAATTTCCTCAAAACACTTGAATAATGTATAGTTAGTACACAATATAAGATACAAATATCACGCAATGACATAGCGCCACTGAAAATGTAATATAATAAGGCTTGTGGGTACAAAGCGACGAAATGTATAATAGATAAATCAATATGAAACAGCCGTAAATAGCAATCACCAATAAACGACCATATACAATGTGCCCATGAAGAAAGGGAAAATTTTTAACAGCGAATTACTAAACAAATTTGAAGTTAAAAATATATGAAGTTTGCCGGATTCCGTCTATTTTAAGGGAAATTGTAATTGTTTTTTAAAACCTTTTTTGACCGTTACGCAAATGATATACGCAATTTAGGCATCGGTTTAATTGACAGATATCAAATGGCCAAAAAATCTTTAATTATTAATAAAATACTTTTTTATGTAGGCATTCGAAATAAAAAAAAAAATTTTTTTTCTTTGCAGATTTGGCAAACTTATACAGGTTGACTTCAAATTGTTAATACAAAATAATAATACATGAATCTATGAATGGTTTTGAACAAACTTTTACTATGGGACCAAATATGAAAAACTCAAGAAAAAAATCGTCGCTTCCATACATTTTGGTCAACTTATCGTAGCATATTTCTATGGAAGTGTCTTTTTTTTCTTGAGTTTTCATATTTGGTCTCATAGTAAAAGTTGTCCAAAACCATTCATAGATTCATGTTTTATTATTTTGTATTACCAATTTGAAGTCACCTTTATAGTTTTGCTTGTTTTAGCCAGAGAAATATGCTGTTAATATTTTTCCCATACCTCACGGGCACCTTGTGTGCAGAAGCCATATTATAATGTATAGTAATATAGTATCCATTTATGTTTCTTAGTAGAAGCTTTTTTTTTTTATTAGGCGTAAGTATTATGAACATTTTTATGTTACTCGTACAAATGGTTTCACGTTTCAAAACTTGCTAATCATGTAAAATTTGCACAATTTCCCTTTCAAACAAAACCGGGACAAAGCCCGGTCCGTGATTTATAGTATGCATTAGTTTTACTGTTCGGAAATTAATAAAGCCTAGTTTGACATAAACCAATCAAAGCCTAGGCTTATGCTTTTGTCATGTCATGTACCAGGCCTTATTATCATTCCAGTAAGGTCTAAATTCAGTAAACGCTGGGCGTACCAATCAGTTTATAAATTTAATACCTGCTTAACTATGACTTGTATGGGAAATTGTGTATTTAAATTAATGAACTGCATGGAATATTTATTGCATGCATTTTTAAGCAGAGATTATCGTTGGGTGTTTTACGACTTTTGCAGTTACAGGGCGGGCTCAGATGGGATGGTTTATATTCATTTTCGTATGCAAGATTTAGTGGTCGCCGGGATTTATTTGCGTCGGGACTTTTCTAGTTTTATGACATAATTTTACGTCTGGAAAAACGTATATATTTTGCTAAGCAAATCTGATTATCCTTTTAATGAAATCCTCTTGGGTTTTATTTCATTTCTTCTTTCTTTTTTAGGATCGTTTTAGTACGGCATCTGAATAATTGTTTACATTTTGTCTAAAATGCGACCCTTTTGAAATTTTGTTGTGTCGAGTCATCAGCAATAACTTATTTCTGTAATAGACGTCAACTAAGCTGAACAGTGAACACTTACAAATGTTTCATTCCTCATTTGCCATTTCATGTTCGAGACTTAAAAATCTTAGGGGCATGTTTCTTGAACGAAATTAGACTAGTACTATTGTAGTCTTCGAATTGTCAAATCGTATTAAATTGCTATGAGAAATGGCAACACACTAATAATATTAGAATTTTATCATAGAAAATGCTACAAACATGTTGATATCAAATACAAGTCTTAAATATCAAAATTGGTATGATTACATCTAGGTGTGGTATATCCACATCTATCGAGAACCAAGATCCGCAGTCTTGAGAGAGCGAGTGAATAGCGTTAAAATATATTTGAAATCGGTATTTTCTATGAAGAACTGTTAATCCGAAAATTTCGTAAAATTAATCCTTCCATCACTACTTTTAAATAGAAAAAAACAATAAGTAACTTTATGTTTAATTCCCGTTTATCGTTAACATGTACAATCGTGATAGTTTATATCATATGTAAAAAAAACTAAAACCCAGGATTGCGGTGGATTAAAAGCTAGTCCCATTTAATATCTCATTACAATATTTACTCTGCATTACGCCTCTCTGAGGCTCGTAATTTATTTCGCAAAATATTTATCCCGCAACGTACGACTGTACATCGCATAGATTCGTAAAATTTGCGTACATTAATTCGTGTCCATTGCGCTCGTTGTTTGGATGCAAATTGTACACATTTGGATTTGAATTGTTGATCTGGTGTACGGTTCGCTGCAGATTTTATTCGGCTGCACGTTAACTATCGACATGATTTGCAACGTGTTTATTTTACTTATTATGTTATTTGTGGAATCAGTCCAAATATGGATATTTACTATTTACCCTCCTTTATTTTGTAACCCAATGTTTATTTTGCGAGAATTTGTAGCTTAACCGATAAAGGTATCGGGCAAGACTCGAAAAAATCGTGGGTTCAAGCCTCAACGCCATTAATGCCATTATATAGTACGAAAAATTCTGTATAAGAAAAAAATACAAAAATATAGTGCTACAGGGTCGTCGCTTTTAAGACCAGTGCCCTATAAAGGGTAGCTATGGAAAAATTCGATAAATAATATTGAACAGTTTGTGGTCTTGCAGTTTTGGCACACACTATACAAAATTTTAAACTATCATTATACAACTGAGGGCATTCTGCTACTTCTATCACTCTTACCCTGATGCTAACGAAGAAAGTGTTATATCGTCAGTTGCCAGATATAACTGATAATATTTTTTTTAGTTGTATAAGCGTGTGGGTTATCTTTGGGAAGCTATTTAGAAAAAAACCTTTAAATAGTGTGTTTACAACTTTAAGAGCCGATATCTCGAAAACGGTTAACATACAGGGCGTCCCACGGCGATGCCACATGGAGGGAAAGTACCTTAAATATCATTGATAGCGTATTTTGCTGAAAGAAGACTTCATTTTATTTTGAAGACTTAGTAAAATTGCATTCAAATTTTTTTGATTTTTTTTGAAAAAAAATTGTATGGAAAAAAAATATCGCCTTGTCAGAGGAAACATTCCTTAATTATCGTAAATGAGCATCTTACAGAAAGAAGACATTATTTCGATTTAAAAAACAAATTCCAACTTGTCTCCACATTTTTTTTATTTTTTTTTGAAAAAAAAAATTGTATGAAAAAAAATATCGCCTTGTCAGAGGAAACATACTTTAATTATTGTAAATGAGCATCTTACTGAAAGAAGACATTATTTCGATTTAAAAAACAAATTCCAACTTATCTCCACATTTTTTTTATTTTTTTTTGAAAAAAAATTGTTAACCATGAAATTATTTAAAATGCAATTCAACTTGTTTTTAAATCGAAATAATGTCTTCTTCCAGGAAGATGTTCATTTTCAATAATTAAGGTACCTATTTTTTCTCCGACGTCGAGATATTTTTTTCATACAATTAAAAATCGAATTAAGGTCTTCTTTCAGTAAGATGCTCATTTACTATAATTAAGGTATGTTTCCTCTGACAAGGCGATATTTTTTTCCATACAATTTTTTTTTCAAAAAAAATAAAAAATGTGGAGACAAGTTGGAATTTGTTTTTTAAATCGAAATAATGTCTTCTTGCTGTAAGATGCTCATTTACGATAATTAAGGTAGGTATGTTTCCTCTGACAAGGCGATTTTTTTTTTCATACAATTAAAAAAAAAAAACAAAAAAACTTGAATGCAATTTTACTAAGTCTTAAAAATAAAATGAAGTCTTCTTTCAGCAAAATACGCTATCTTTAATATTTAAGGTACTTTCCCTCCATGTGGCATCGCCGTGGGACGCCCTGTATACAAAAATAACTTCTAGAAATCTTTATATCCTTCTATTTTTGGTTCGATCAGAGTATATCTTACAGTTCTTAATATAGGGTGATTTACTTGTAATTTTGGTTGAGTTATCGTGCTTACATTGGAAACGTTGGCTGAATTGACATATTTAATAGGTTTATTATATTTGATGTTCCGGAACCCTTTGTGCGCGACTCCGACTCGCACTTGGCCGGTTTTTATATATTAATCACAACACAATTCAAGCTATATTGAACTGAGGCCATCATATTATATTTTAGTGACTTCTTAAAACAAGGACTCTCCGTAGCCGAGAAGATGATTATTTTTACACTTCTTTTGTATCGGACACGAGTAAGTAGGCATATGACGGGTTAAAGATTTAATATTGGCATTCGCTTGACTATTTCTATTTATAGATTGGAAACGGATGCGTAAAAGAATGATGTTATGAATAGATTTTGGCTCTTATTGTCGTCCTAGAGGTGTCTCATATACTTCCGGTTTGCTGTTGACACGTCTTTGTCACAAATAATGTAGCCGCTGAAATGGATTAAAAATAACTTACAAACGGCCAAGAGCATGTCTGGCCATGCTCTGTATAGGGTTTCGTAGTTGTTAAAAAACGGCTGGGCCGATTAAGTTCGAAATAGTTTCATTTTAAAGTGTTTGATTCATTTTTTTTTCATACTTCTCATCCATGGATCAAAAATTAGAGCCGACATTTTTAAAAATTCTGAGGCGGTTATCTCCGACAGTTATTAGTTTTTTGTTTAAAGTAGCTATGTGTTTTTGTTATGTACTACAAATACTACTATTACTCGTATATGGGAGCAGCTCTCTCAACATGCACTCCAATGCCATGACAATAGACGCTTGTGAACACCATGACCGCTCCGATATATCTGGGTGCTTAGACATGTTGCTAATCGCTAACGCTTAATTTGTCAATCGTAAGGCAATAATAAACGAAAGGCAGCTAACTGTCTTGGTCGCACTAATATGAAAGAGTGACAGAGAGGGATAACTACGATACGCTACTAAACGTTAGCGATTGGCAACTTGGCTAAGCATCCTGGTGGCTTATGATGGTCCCGTTTTGTCTATTTTATCGTGCTATGCGTCACTTTCCCACTTGTATACTTGTTAGAACGTGACGGCAACGCCGACAAACGAGTAGATGCGGTAGGTACCATCATAATGCCCTGGCCACGACATTGGTCTAAGGCGACCAGCGGCGAGCGAATCCATGAGTTGGACCGGGATGCCGATATGGGTATTATCAAACCGGAATCAGAAAGGGATTCGAGAGTACTGTTGACACAACAAATGACACATCATTTTCCAAGAAAAGAGTTGTTTATGGATGTAGTGGGCGAATAATTAATCTATTGTCTGTAATTCTTTGCACTTAAACTATGAATATATTAATATAACTATGAATATATCCTAGATTAACTTATAACCTGTTGTGTCAACAGTACTTTCGAATCCCATTCTAATCACGGTTTGATAATACGAGGGGAAGCACCATACGTTTTCCGCTAAGCCGGTCGCCTTAGACAGATGTCGTGGCCGCGGCGTAAGGCTACCGATGGCGACTTTATTTGTGCATACCTTTACGATAATATAGTCATACAAAAATCTCGCTTTGTTTTAGGCCCATGGGACAGTCCCGTGTCGACCCGCTCGACTTCGAGCTCGACACGGAGCTGGGGTCAGTGAACTGGCAGGAGCGGTGTCTGGAACTGCAGCTGGAGCTCCATCGGAGCCGCCACCAGGCCACCAGGGTGCACCACATGCTGAGCGATAAGGTGAGTCTTTACTTGAGGTCCGAGGGATACTCCTCTGTCGACTAAACTTAAGCAACTTAAGGCCGTGGGTTTTCTGGCCGGCGACCGGCGACCGACGCATGTCCGCCGCCGACGACGTTCGAATGTTTTGTTCGCGAATGTTTGAGGGTGGTTTCTCTGACACGTCGTCGGTTACCCGCTGCCGGCGACGTGTCAGAGAAACCACGCACGATCTAACTTGGAGCGATTTATTTTATTTTTGATAAATTGTAGGTATTCTGTACTTTGTGATGCTAGCAAAGTCTGTGTGTGAGATTGGACAACGGTGGTCGCCACTGGAGTTCAAATGTACTTGGATTAGGGTGCTTCTTATTTTTGCAATTTTGTAGGATGTTCGAACCAATAAAGGAGCTCTCCCCATTGCAATTTTCTATGGGGCACCCTCTCATTTTGTTATGAAAATTGCAATCGGGAGAGCAAAGAGCTCCTTTATTGGTTCGAACATCCTACAAAATTGCAAAAATAAGAAGCACCCTAACTTGGATGTATCCATTATGTATCCATTCACAAATGAACTAAGAGTAAAGGAACTAGTAGACTGATTTCTTGTTAAGACTTTCATCGTTAAAAACCGACCAGAAATTAAGCGTAATTTGTTTCACCAATATCTTCATCTTCGACAATACCGAAACCTTTAAGTTCCTCTGTAAGAATGAATGTCATGCAATTATGATACAAAAAGGAAATAGCAGTTAATCCCTATTGTTACATTTTGCCATCTTATCTAAGACCCGTAAAGAAGAAATGGAAGCACGGTGACGTCATTATTGCGAACAATGCTTCAAGATAATTTAGTTTGTCGTTATCTCCATCGTTAAATGGGAATTACGCTTGTTGCATTCGAGGCATTTGTGACTGATTATGATATGAAATGGAAAAAATATAATGTGTCAGCGTTTTTAGTGGAACATCTCTCTTGTCGATTCCCATCTTCGATAGGTCTTTGAAGAGACTCAAAGCACTAGGACCCCACGGACCCAAGGTCTCGACGCAGAAAGGAACGAAATTATATTCGGCGCCGAGACCACTGTATTTTCCCACCTTGGATTTTCGGCCGCCTTTGCTGCTGCCGCTGCCCTCGCAAAGGTTCGGTGGAGATGAGACGGGGCTAGCGTGTCTACGCAGGTTGCATCTCACACCAGCACCCGTCCCATACTCCATCCATACAAGAGACATGCCATCAGGTCTCTCACCGTCAGTTCTGGATATGCCGGTCGGCTCTAAGTGAGCCGGCACACCAACTGACGCAAGAGACCGCAATGTTATTTATTTGTTTAGACTTTATTGCACAAAATAACAGCTTGATGTACAAAAGACGAACTTAATACTATGAGGCTTTCTCTACCAGTCAACCTTAAGGCAAAGCAGAAAAGATTGTAGGCGGTGCATTTGTAAACACGTAGTAAACTATTAATACATACATAAATATAATAAATAAATTGATAAATCAGGGAGTTATAACTTCGAAATAAAAGAATAAGATTACATTATCTTTATGGTATTCAAAAACGAATCCGTTGTAAATGTAACAAGAATGATAAATAAAGAAGTACACGTATTACTTACTACCTACATAGTATACTTATGTACTGTATGTGTCAGTGGCGGCGCGTCCATACAACCCGATTCCCACCGGCTTCCCTAAATTTTTCCTTCATTTATCAAACTCATCCAATATTATAATTTTAATACATTCGTGTAACATTACCAATACATCTGTCAAAAGTCATTTATTTATTTCATACAATTTTACAATAATTAATACCTAATGATCTTAAAAGTAAACTAAAATAATTATAATTAGCTTTAAAATAAAAACCTTAATTACAAAAACTAACTAAAATATTTTAACTTAAAATTAAATATAAAAAACCTCCCTGAGGTCCCCTGCCTCCGGAAAACTCCCCAAAATGCTGGCGACATTCCCCCTTTGTAGCGCCAAACCCAGCCTCTGGACAAAGAACGACCCCGCCCTAGGATCGCCCGAGACACCAATCAGCCGCGCCGACACTTCCTTGACTACCCTTTTAGTGTCGGAGGACCACGGACCCAGTGTCTCCATAGCAAGCGCGGCAAACTCGTATTCGTTCGTTAAAAACGCATACTTGCGGCGCTTGAGTGTCTGAGCCTGGTCCGCGGCTGATCCAGGCCTCCGAGCAGACCCCTCAGCGTAGGACGGCGCCAACGTGTCGACGCAAGTGCCGTCCCACACCAAGGGGCGCCCGAAGCTCCATGGCACGAGAGTGCAGCCGTCAGGTCACTTGCCGTCAACCGCCGAAAGACCTGAAGGCTCCAAAGTCGCGGGAAGAGAGGCGGTGCTAAGAGCGCGGCGGACCAAATCGTTCAACGTAGAATGCCTGTAAAGGCGACCAGCGCTCATCCTGCAGGACAGGCCATGTCGACCCAGAGCATCCACCGGCTGGGCACAGCGACTGCAGGAATGGGATTCGCAAATTTTTAATACATCTGTACCTTTAATTGAATAATGCGAACTACTATATCTCTAGAAAAGAGTTCAACCAATAAGAGCGCATAAAGGAAAGTAACCCGGTTCAACGTGGGCTTTTTATTCCGATCTTATTCATTCATAAAACTACTACGCGACATCGAAACGCACGCACACATTCACAAACTCCCATTCACAGAACTGCCAAACATGACTGCTAGGTAAGCCATAGATCGCCGGCTTATCGATACATTCCGTTATTTGAATTGATACTTTATCATGTACCGTATAAGGTCTATTTTGGTATACGTCGCTTCACTAATTTGAATCCGGGCGAGTTACGCGCGCGCCCTTTAAGCATTGCCAATATTGCCATTACAAAATCTGCATTAAATTAATGGGCAAATCATTGTAAAATTTTGGTGTTATTATTGTAAAATATTTTAAAATAAGGATTCTTTATTACAAATTACTTATTAAAAAACTTCAAAGACTTTATTTTAATTATCATGGATTTCGAAATGAATACATTTCACAAAATTAAAGAGTTAGATTTGTGCGTGCGGAGAAATAATAGATATCATAGCAACACTCAGATTGATCAGATTCGGTGTTTACGTTTGTTGTTTATAATTATTGTCAGTTTTTCGTAAGTTTAGATGATAAAATGAAATTAACTAATAAAGTTGCTTGTGGTGAGACTGGTGACTGTGTGATACGTACTGGTTGTGTGATACAGTGTGTTCGTTGCGAAGACTAAGCGGCAGTTATTTAGGTAAATATTTTGTAAGGATTTCATAAGTTGTTAAGGTTAAATTAGTTTATAATAATTATTCTGATGGTGGCTCTAATTCGTTTTGATTGTTGTCTAGTAGATTATCTACTGAAATTATGCTTTTTAAAGCTGTTTTTTTTAAATAAAAAGTACATCACACAAAAAGGCCGTTATCACGTCGGTGGACCACAATGAAAAAATAGATTGTTAAGTGAACGGATGGTTTTTCAGCACCTACACAGTGGGCTATACTATAGTAATAAATATGCTTGGCTGACCGACAGCTACAATCTGAACAAAATGTTATATTTTTCATAAGTGCGTGGATACAAGGGGGTTTGGCGACATTATGTATGACTAATTCGGCCCAAAATCACGCGCAAAGCGACTAACACTTAAGGAGTTGTTTGATGTTACACAATTTAGGGAATAATAGGGTCGAAACTTTCTCGTGGCAACCATTATGATGCCCACCAGTCCCACCACCGCAAAGTGGAGCGAAATAGAAAGACAAGGATTTTTGCTCCGAGTTGCCCTTCGAAAATTTTCACGCGCCGCCACTGGTATGTGTCGAAATGTAAATTTTCACATTTTACAATTATGCCTAGATAATTACACTCAGTCACAAGCTCTCATCAAAGGATTCGAGCCGCTCGTTAATTACTTTCAATATTAAATATAGCATAGTTCATACACTGTTTAATGAGAAACTGCGTAATAACCTAATAACCATCGCGACGACGCGATACGGCTTTCATGTTCGCAGCCATTTCTTAGATTAGATGTGATTGCAAGTTGATGTGGAAATAAATCTAATTAGTCTTTAATAGGGTATGAAAAACTTCTGTAGTGTCGGAAGCCGAGATATAGTCCTGTGTTTTCGAGGAATTACACTATTTAGGGTAACTTGCTTGGCCCCATGCCACTTGTTCTGTCTTCGGTGCACAATGTCAATCATGATAATTTGATTTGATATCAATCGGATTTGATGATGGAGAGCATAAGGCTACGCCATATTTGTCTAGCATCAGAGCTATTTCATGTTTCTTAAAGTTTTTTGTACTTTCGGAATCGCTATTGCCTGAAACAACTTTTTAAAATGATGCCGTTATGCTTAATAACTAAGCGCTTGTCAGGAAACCGTTTCAGTTCGTTTGTACTCATCGGCCACTCACGTTTTTAATTATTGGAAGCAGACAAATATACATAGTTATAGTTTCATAAAATTAAGTTTCCAATTAAGTTGGTCCTGATCCATATTAAATTATTAAAACGTTTCAAATTTTCGCGTGCCCTGTTACAAATTAAACTTGAAAACCATTGTAGAAATAATCGATTTGAAAGTGGAAACTCGTAATTAAGCAAAGGAAATTTCCTAGAACGTCTTTCAGGACCATTTATAAAGTTTTAACGATTGTCAACAGCGGGCGACTCTGGATTTGCATACAATTGGCTCCTCGGGACATATTCGCTAAACATTTTCGATGCTCTAAGCATATTCCTAGTATAACCTGGTCTAAAGCTTGGTAACAATTACTAGAGATCCTAAGGTCAGATTTACTCCGGTTTTAGGCTCAAGTGTTCTGTAATCTTTGTGATTAGCAGTTCTAATTGTTGGACCAATATTGTAATTGTAATCTTAAAGCGAAATAGCAGTTCGGAATGTAATTTTGATTAATTATTCGAGTCGCAGAAATGTAATAAATTGTTATATTGAGTTGGGCGTCATTGAATTATGTTTGAAGGAGGTAGGAAGGAACTAAAAGGTATTTCATTGTGCATAAACTGTTAATCCAAGTTGGTTGATAAAGTTACCAAGGCTATGAATTTATGGTATTTTATTCGTGCTTTGAAGGACTCATTTTGTAAAAACTAAAAAGCAGTACCTGGAATCGACCTAGATAGAAGTACGGCGAAGGAAAACAAGGCATACTTTTACATATTGACCATAATAGGTATATTATTATATGATCCTTAGTTACATAAATGATTTACCTACACATATTAGACTGCTTTTAGATATTCCGTAATTTTCCATAAGTCCAAAGACACAGAGTTCAAATTCGTCTGGCATCAATCAGGACAACAGGACTGCTGAACTGAACTGATGACGGCAGAATAACCATGTAACCGATGTCTTACATATTATTATATACTCAATAAAATAATCACCGAGTGGTCGAGGGGTGCAGGCATCAGCCGCGAAAGCTGAGCACGTGAGTTCGATCCCCACCTCGGACGTTAGGTGATCTTTGTCGTTTTTCTTTGGTATATGACATCTAATATTTATAAAAATAATCACAAATATTTAATCGTAAAGTCAACAAAGAATGTGGTTTACCACATCTTTTGTTAACTGTACGTATACATAAATAATAAACACATTTAAACATATAAGTAACTAGCCTAATCTCAGGTTGAAATCAGAAGCTTTATACCTAAATGTGTAGTTATTGAATTTCACGACAATAAATCTTCAGTATCCGTCCATCAGGGAATTAGAATCGCGTAATATGGGCGCAGATAAAAATATTAGCAGTAGTCGGCAACTATTAGGCCGATTGATTTATATGGGCCGTGTCCGGTCGTGATGCATTACTCTATCGAGATTACACGTAGGGTACTCGCAGCCAGAGGCGGCCTGAATTATTTGAAAAAGTTGTACCTTAGTTTTTTTTTTATTTTGTAATGGTATCACGTACTGGTTATCGTATGATGTCATTATTTCGCATTTGAAACTTCAAAGAAATACCTATTTATTATTCTTGGCTTAAGCTTAGAAGCTCTTTAAAACGGAATGTGATTATTATGTTAGTGTAGGTAGTATTTCTAATAAGTAATAGGTCTTCTACTTTAATGAAGAATATTATTATTGTACACATACATAGTTTCAGAGTATAATAACTTGTAATTATTGTGAAATTAATCATAAAATAATTTGATCGAAGTTAACTTTATATTCACATTACTGCGATCGCCAATCCGCTTGCCCAGCGTGGCGATTATGGGCATTTATGTACCTCCTAATGCGTCTATACGCATAGTTAATAGGAGAGGCCTACGTCCAGCAGTGGACTAACATAGGCTGATGATGTTGATGTTGTAACTTTATATTCATGTTTCAAGTTTATTAAACACATAAAATTATGTTTTTCATAAATTTTGATTTGTGTTATTTTATGTAGTTACGCTAGATCAAAGAAAAAAGACCAAGATCACCAACGTCCGAGGTGGTTTTTATGTTATCGTACTTTCAGCCACTGCCTACTACTTGTGTCTTTTCTAAATTATTTCCTAGCTCTAGGCTCTTTTACTAGGTCTATTTGTGTAAGGATGTACAATAATTTTTTTTAACTTTTATCCACCTTATTTTATGCTTAACGTTTTGACCGCTAGACGGCGTAGGAATATGCCGAGGACCAGACGCTACGCGTTCACGATTATTCAAACGAAATTGAACTATACGAATTACCGCGTAAGTCGCTAGTGTTTCTTCGACGTTGACGGCTGTAGTCGTCGTTTGCGTCGTAGTCACAATTTCCCGTTGTCGTCTATAGCCGACTGAGGCGGTCAAAGGGTTTTAAAAATCCTAAAGCCTCTGTAGCCGGGTACTCTGTACGCCACGCGCTCAACCTGCAGTAGTACAATTTGTACACGTTCCACTGAGGCCACTGCAGCGTACTCCTGGGACAAGTCCGAAAACTTCAATGCTGAGGCTACCACGATCCAAGTCTTGCCTCTCTCTTGCACTCGTAAATCCGAACGCAGATGTGACCGAGAGACGACACATCGATCGCGGTTTGTGGTAGGCTTTTTAAAACATACGAAAGTATATTCGTCAAAACGCGTAAAATGTCAACGCCGCGTTAAAATGCCGTGAAAATTCGTTGCGCAGGATTTCACATTTTTTATGAGGCAGTGGCGCCACCATGAGCTATCAACTTTTTTTTGCCGAAGAAACGAACAACCCAGCGTGGAGATTATGGACATTTACCTCCTATTGCGTCCATACGGATAGGCAATAGAAGAGGCCTTTATCCAGCAGTGAACTCACATAGGCTGATGGTAGTGATGGTGTGACATAATTACGTTGATATAATAGAAGATAAACTAATTTAGGTATCCATACGCCACCCTCATCATCATAATCATCATCATCATCAGCCAATTGACGTCCACTGCTGGACATAGGCCTCCCCCAGAGAGTTCCACAAAGATCGGTCGTGAGCTGTCCGCATCCATTGGACACCCGCAACCTTTACCAGGTCGTCGCTCCATCTTGTGTGGGTGTCTTCCTACGCTGCGCCGTCCAGTGCGTGGTCGCCACTCGAGAACACCCTAAATCATCAAATTGTCTGACGGCACATAGCGTCGTAGCTAGGCTGTGCACGACAACCTTAGATAAAATTACGTAAAACAGACGTCTATGAAAAAGGGCTAAGTCTGTAAAACAACTATCTCAGATATAAGAAAGTCGCACCGCATGTGCGTTATGGGGCCGAATTTAATTCCGAGCGACATTATTCACAGGCCCCGTTTTTGTTCGCGCCAGTTATGATAGATGGCTGATCTGATTTTCATTGCTTTGTGGGTTGCTAGTTCCTTGAAATGAGTCGTAAGATATCTATGGTACTTATGTACTAGTAAAGCCAATTGTCAATAGGTAGCGGCATGCACAATTGCACATAGTAGGTCAATATGTAATTGAAACGCTACCCAAAAAAAAATTATAAAAATCAACATATCTATTTATTTATATCGACAAGTAACACTCTTTCGCATCAGATTTTATTATATAGGTTTATTTTAAATTAATTTGTTCACGTTCAAAACGATATTTATTATGTTAGCTACTTATGACCTAAGGTATCTCTGAGTCAAACCATCACAATAATATGCTTCTAGCTGTCAGGATGTTTCGCCCCACGGAATCCGATGTCAGACCAGCGCTGGACTGTTTACAGGCCAGCAATATGCTGAATTGGAGATCATTTTGTGGCACTATTTTTTATATTCGTGTTTATTCTGTTAATGTGTATTTGTGTCACAAATGATTGCTTTTTCTTTCTTTTTTTCTTCATGGCAGAGCTGAGTGTATAGCTAACGCTCATGCTGCAGCGTATATCGTAGTTTTTTTTATCAGAAGTCTAAGTTTCTTTTGTGAGTGAGCGTTAGGGATTGGCATCTCAGCCACAGTACATATATAATAGAGAAGTATTAGCGTATAGTATGGACACACCCTACCTCCCACCGAAAGTGCGGCCCCCCGCTCTGGAGACCGCACAGTTACCCTGACATGTCTTATCTCACACACACACACAAGCATGGCGCGTGTGCACGTACACGAGCTTCGACTGGGCGAGTTTGCAATATCGGACCATTTCCAGTTCCGGAACTGATTTCCGATATATATTACACTTCAATTCCGGATTTCCGATACTAGTTCCGGAATTAACGAAAATTTTGTAAATCTAGGTCATATTTAAATAAAACGTAAAATTGCTGTGATTTGTATACAAGATACTCATGAGGAAAGGGAAACAATTTAACATCATAGTCCTGAGGCTAAAAGAAGCAAGTTTTTTTATGCTGCACTACATAATTTTTTTTTTTTAATGAAACTATCGCAAATATGCATTTTAAAGTTTTAGGTAATTATTGTACATTGTGCATCAAGGGAGGTAAGCACGGAATTACTAACGAGAGTGTTAGAAGAAGAAGAGAGTTGTTGAAGGCAACACAGCGATAAAATCGTTACCTAAAATGCGTAACGGTCTAAAACGGTTTAAAAAAAGTCATTTTCTCTTAAAATAGAGTTCATTCGGTAAACTTTATACTAAATTTTAAACTTCAAATCTAGTCATAAATCCGCTGTTAATTCTTTTTCTTTTTCGTCATGGGCACATTGTATTTTCCATTAATAAATTAAGGTTACGTTCTTATACAAAATGCTTAGTCCTTATAGGTATGGTAATTCAAACTAGAAACATTAGTTTAACAACATATGTTACAATCTTGGCAACAATCAGTTACGTACCTGTAAACCTTAATTACAGATACCAAAATTTTACTTTTTTGGAATGCTACTTGATATTAGACCAAGTGGAGACTTAAGTCAAAGTTTAAGATTCTTCGACATATGTAAATAGTAATGCGTATAATTATCGAAGGGCTAAAAGAAAAATAACGGTAAATAATTGCAACCCAATTGAAAATTAAAATCTGATACAGGATCGTTGTTTACCTTGGCCAGTTTTCGTGGTTTAGTAGTACCTAGTATTTAGTAAACACAGTTTATTTTACAGAAAATAAAACATAACACAATTTGTGGTTAGAACTACTTATCGATATGTATTGTGATGGCTTTGTATCCTGTATTCTGTACCTGATTATCATAATCGTGTTGATATTTTATGTTTATTCATATAATAAAATCACTTTTTTTTAATTCCGGAATTCCGATATTAGCTGTGTTAATTCCGGAACTGTAAAAACAGCAAAATCGGTCCGAAATTCCGATATTTCGAAATTCCGGAATTCCGGAATGCAAGCCCTAGCGAGTACCAACGAGTTTGCTTCATACATTTCATCGGCACTGTCCGAGGTATGTATTGACTCTGCAAGTCTGCACCCTGGTGTGGTGCGGTAGCGTTTCATTCATAGCATTGATATCGATTTGTGAGAAATGAAGCTTAAGATAAAATAATTATGTAATAAATGTAACAGCGGCAAAGTTATAACTGTCAGTATCCCACTAATAACCTATCTAGACTACGTAACCGTTAATTTAAGCAATAATAATCAATTATGTAACTAACTGCTTGACAGTTTATAGCTAATCCATTCCGCGGTTGGTTTCACTAGAATTGATTATTACACTGATGCCATGTACCGTTATTAATGGTGGAATTTAATGGTGACTGTGTTGATTGCTCTATTATTATAGCGGAGGCCTGGAAGTAGGTGGTGAAGTGGTAAACCGGTAACCGCATCCGTGGTAACAAAATATTCAGGATGATTATGGGGTCGTGATCCCAACTGTAAAAAACATGTTAAGTTGGTCATTCTCAAGGTTTCCCATGGGATCTATATGAACCCAAGTCCCGCCAAGTTTCTTACCGGTTCTTCTCGGGTCAGCGGTGTAGGGTTAGAACCGGAAGCAGTTTTAATTTTATGTAACTTAGACGATTCAAAAGAGTTTGTTGCTATTCCAATTTGAATAAAGAATCATTTGACTTTGACTTGACTTTGACTTTGATCGAGTTCCTTAATAAATGTATACATTTCTCCATACTAATTCCTTGCAAATATGTTTACATAATTATGAAATCAGACCGGAAATTATCACTTCCGCACCGGTCGGTATGAATTTTTTTTTGCGATTTTCATACTTGTTCCATGGGAAACCTTGTTTAGAAAGGTCACCTCAACCCGTTTGTCACAATTGGGTTCACGACCACAATCACCCTGGAAATTCTTCATAGGGTTATATCGTTCCGTTCCAAAGTTCCTGTACCTTTCGACTCCATCATCACAGATCATCCCCATCTGAATTAACTCCGGAAACTGGGAAGTCATGAAATTTGAGTTGCAAGATTTGTTTACAGACAACAGGATAGGGGCCCCAGGGGTTTCTCGAACGCTTGTTACTTGTAATACAAGTGGAACTCTCTTTTTAACACTATTAATTTGATAAAGACTTCCGCTTGTATTACAAGTTACATGCTTGGCCCCAGGTGAAATTAAATAAAAAACTTGTAAAAATCGTAATGTATTTATATGAATGTAATGAAATAGTCTGGTTCCGCCAGACCATTTGAACCATACTTTTTTTTTAATAATTTTGAAATGGAAGAGGTACTAATTTTTTTACAAGAGGTACCAAATAGTACAAATTTGGTACTAAATAATGCAATATGAATCGACAGAATATGGACAGAATTCAGGACCTGGTTCCGCCATTATAACGTTATAAAGGCGGGACCAGACTGTTTGAAGTATAATTTTGAAATGGAAGAGGTACAATTTTTTTTACAACAGGTACCAAATAGTACAAATTCAGTACTAAATAATGCAATATGAATCGATCGAATTCAGGATCTGGTTCCGCCATTATAACGTTATAATGGCGGGACCAGACTGATTGAATATAACTTTGAAATAGAAGAGGTACAAATTTTTTACAACAGGTAACAAATAGTACAAATTCAGTACTAAATAATGCAATATGAATCGATCGAATTTAGGATGTGGTCCTGCCATTATAACGGTTACGTTAGTGTCCGAAGCAGCAGGCGTTATTGGCTCTCAGCATGCGTAGTACATTAGCAAGGGTGCAGATGCGAGTGGCTCGTGGCCGGGCGCCAACCACGGCCAGGTTATTACAATGGGTATAATGAAAGCAGTTTATTACACATGTGTGACGAGTTTCTATTGTGCGTAGATAATTCTCATATCATCATATCATCATATTCAGCCGTTATTCGCCCACTGCTGAGCATAGGCCTCTCTTCTTGTACGCCACTGGTCCCGGTCCTCAGCTAACCTCATCCAAAAGTGACCCGTATTCTTCCGAATATCGTCCACCCATCGAGCGGTCGGACCACAGATATATGAAAGAAAGAGATTTGTAACGAAGCTAAATTGTAATGAGTCTCGGTGTCTTCGAGGTCGGGCCTTTGCCACGCTGTGATTGGCTAAAGCGCTACCATATGACGTGGCACTAGAGAGGAGGCTGCGTCGATAAATTATTATCCATAGATATTTGATAAGGCCGGAATATAAGAAAAACATTAAAATCGATCTATCATTTAAAAATAAATAAATACAGATTAAAATATTGCATTGGACGATGTATCTAATCTTTATAAACATTATGTTATCCGTCGCGCCCTTGTTAGCGCGAAAATACCGGCCGTCCTAGAGCCCAACGGTCTGGCCAGGGACGACGGCAAGAGGCCTGACGGAATGACGCTGGTGCCCTGGAGCATGGGCCGGCCGCTAGTTTGGGACGCCACCTGCGTTGACACTCTGGCGCCGTCCCATGTTTCGGTCACCGGCGTTGCTGCTGGCGCCGCGGCATCATTAGCCGGAAGTCTCAAGCGCCGCAAATATGATAATTTAGGAACCAGCTACATATTTGCGGCGTTGAGACCTTGGGGCCATGGGGGCCAAGTGCACATGGACTTTTTAAAGATCTAGCGGCTCGCCTAAGAGAGACCTCAGGCGACCAGAGGGCTGGCCAGTACCTTGCACAGCGTTTAAGTATAGCTATACAACGGGGGAATGCGGCCAGCCTTCTGGGTACCTTGCCCACTGACGGCGATTTAGGCCAATTTTTTTATTTATAGGTAGTCAAGTGAAGTCCTTATATTGTTTGTTATCATTTTATGTCGTTTAATAATAAATTAGAAAACTTTTTTCTTACTTTCGTGTCGGATTTGGTTTGTAAATAATAAACTACAGAATGACAATTATAAACATATATTTGAATATGAACAAAGCAATTTATTAACGACATTATCTTAATTGTGGCTGGGAATTACATGAACAAATAATTATTTAGACGGTTGTACCCTTAATAAATATAATGTTATCAGCCGTTTCCGCGATGGTCACATATTTAAATAAAACAATTTCAACCTTTGACAACGGTTATTGTAAAAGGCTCAAAATAATATAATACGCGATATAATCGATATATATTGTTTTACCTTTATGAAGATAAGATATTGATACAAAGGTCAAAATATGAAAGAAAAATTGAATATAATCAAATACATCAACAATTTATCGACCCTATTTGTCATCGGCACGGTCAGTCGTACCTCTAGATCGCGGCCTACTCGCAGCGGCCGTACCAAGAAATGACAGGACGGTTGTGAATATCGCTAGAATTTGGATACATTTCTCGGTCACTTACCAAATTGCAACCTGTTTGCTATTCTAAGCCGTCAATGTAAAACGCACATACAATTTGTCACTGAATAGTTCAACCAATTGGTACGCCCAAGTAAAATCATTATGACATTTATGTCAGCGGTTTGTTGTTATGTATTATTTGTAAAAATACGTGGTTTTGTCAACTAATAACTAAAAAAATCAATACTTTCATGTGGTACGTGACTCAATAGTCCTTGAAATGTTTATTTACACTCCTATTTTTACAAGAAATAACGGCACAATTCGGCATTTTGCGGATATGTCCGAGCTCATCCTGCAGTCGCGGGTAAGTTGCGACTGGCTCATAGGGCGCGCATCTGTCACACTGTAAAGGCCTATCGGCCATAACGCTGCGACATGTTCCATGCCACCGTTAGCTATCTAGTAACTGATCTGTGGGTCGGACGCCCTGCGCTTCTCCCATCTGAAAGCGGCCACCAATCCGTTAACATTTTGGTCCACCTGACCTGCCATCAGGCTGCCTGGCAATTTGTCCTGCCCAATTCCACTTCAGTTTGGTAATAACGTCTCCGACGTCTCGCACTTTCGTGCGACGTCGAATCTCGGTATTCCTCACACGGTCTTGTAGCTTGATGCCGAGCATGGCGCGCTCCATGGCTCTTTGTGCTACTCTAATTTTATTCTCATATACAGTGTGTAAATCTAATACGGGCGATCAATTAAACCAGACACAGGATTTGTTAGTGTAATCATGGATTACAAGGGTTTTTAAAGTTACTCTTAATTATGACCCCACAGAATTTTTATAAGATTATCGGAGCAGCAATTCCTTCCGAACATTTGTTATTGTTGATATGGCAGTTATGACATCTGCTTTTGAAATTAGCTCTCAACGAGTGTTTAACTCGCGGATGTTGCTCTACATTGCGTATCCGAATTATATTGTATGGATAATATTGTAGCTCTAATTTTAAGTAAAAGTTATTTGAATGTACTTATTATGTCGTAAACTAACACTCGTTAAGAGCTTCGCCCGTATTAGACTTACACCCTGTGTGTGTCTCACGAATCTCATGACATGGTAAGAGTGGAGGGACAGTGTCTTGATAATATGGCAGGGAGACCGACGTAGAGTAAATTGTAATGTGCCTATTTAATTATTTGACATTTTAAATGTAAAGTTGATTAACATGATTTCTCCCAAATGATTTTATTTTTCATTCACTGTGTATAATAATATATGTGATGTGATGTTTAATGATAATTTAAATGCAGTGTTTAGTTATTATTATTTTATATTTGTTTTTGTCATAATTTTGTTGTACGATCTTTTTTGACAATCATAATTTAAATTTATATAGATTAATGTATCATAATTTATATTTTAGCATAGATGGTGCCCTTTTTAGGCTCTAGTGCGAGAAGTGGGTCATTTTACGTCAGGTTCAAAACTTCGGAGGGCCATCTGTACTTAAATTTATATTTTAATTTATTTTGTGAGAATCAAATTAAATCAAATCATTAACTTGTCCTAGCTAAGCAAGCCGCTAAGTATTGTTTGGTCCCTTTCGGTTTTATCAATATGCCTCTAAGATAGAAAGTGACAAACGATACTTAGAGACTTGTTAAGTTTAGGAGACGTTTATGAATACGGGGGTTAAGTGTTCGTTTTCGTAGTGTAGTCTTGATTGCATTCACATCCTGTATTCAGATTGTGAAAAAATGTTTGTATTAATTGGATTCCTTTATTGAATGCGGGTGGCGCAGAACCGGTCTTTGTGGCAATCTTTGGGGGAGGCCTATGTTCAGCAGTGGACGTCTTTCGGCTGATATGATGATGATGATGATGATGATTAGGGAAATCATTGCGGTTAATTGTTACTAAATCAAAATGCAAAAAAATCGAGTTAACTAATTGGATGTAATATTTATACTGTGCTAGCTGCGAACGGACCAAGTGTCCCTGTTTATGTGCGAGTTCAAATTGTTAACTTGAATTTAATGCCATATAAAGTGCGATAAACTCACTGCCAAAATTTTTCAGTTCCATTTTCATTATCTTTAAGATATGTAGGGTCATTGGCGAGATGAATACGCCGATTGCCCAGCGTCCCGATTCTGGGCATATGCATAAGATAGGAGATGCATGTGTCCAGCATTGGACCGTAATAGGCTGATGATATAGGTAGAGTTGAATATTCTATTGACCTATTTATCTTGTTTCCAGGTAAGTTGGTGAATCTAAGCGGAGCTTCTTCTAGTATAGTATATACAGTGTGTTACCATGACCCAGGCTTTTACGAAAATGGGTAATAATACGCATTACTGGCAATCGTTTTCAAGTATTAAGAGTTGACAAATATTTAAATTAACTGTACAATTATTTTTATTTCGTTCGAACGATCAATGTAACGCGACGCGTGTACTGCTTAGTTGTCAAACGTTGCGAGTAGCTGCGATCTGTCATTGTCAAGTGCCAATTAACGATTTATTTTGAAGTACATTGCTTCTCAATTAAGTTTTCTTAGAAAGATAATTACTTTTAAAATTAGGATTTTTAAACAAATAATGCACATGGTTTGGCTAAGAATCTGCATCTCAATCCTCGGTTCAAATAAAAGCCTGCATCATGTTAACACACTGTATATTGAGACCTGTTGCACAAATCGACTTAGTCCCACTCCCACGGTAAGCTCAATTAAGGCTTGTGATGTGAATACTAGGCGACGATATACAGGGTGTAATCGATAAGTGTTTACAGGCCATAAATCCGTAAATATGAGAGATATCAGAAAAATTCTAACTGATATCGAAAGTGCATTACCCAACGAGTAAAATTACCCTAATAACTTTTTTGAAATAAAATCAAAAATATCCCAAATGTTAACTTCAAACCGTCCAATACATTGAATACGTAACCGTTCATTCAAAGACTAGTTTAATACGAATATTTTTTATTTAAGAATAAATGTTAGATTTATTATTTCATAAACGGTAGAATTATTATTTTATTACAATGTATTCGTACAAATAAGGAATCTCTAACAGTTTTATCTCTTACAACACCCAACATTTTTTAAGGCTGTAAGTCGTCATACTACACGTATGGGAGCGTTTTAAGTTAGTATTTTTAATATTACTTCATCTATTTCGAAAAAGTTAATAATGTAATTTTACTCGTTGGGTAACGTTCTTTCGATATCAGATAAAAGTTTTCTCATATCTCTCATATTTACGGAAATATGGCCTGTAAACACTTATCGATTATAAGGTCCTAATTTATTAGTTGCAGATATTTTAACACATAAAATAAATAACTTTAAATATAAATTAAAAAATCTTTTCATGTTACTTTTTTGATTTAATTTTCCTAACAGAAAAAAAATTATAATTTCGTCTAAAAAAATCATCATGTGCATTATTATCACATGTCACAAATAACACTGTCTGTCATGTCATCAAACGACACAATCCAGCGGAAAATAACATGACATTGACAATCAAGTATCGAATTTATCGACGTTAAGTGGCCAGTTCCAGTTAAGTGGTACGTAAAAGAGGTACCAGAATCTGTTCAATGAGTTTTCATTTAATAATCACATAAACAGGGTGTTTTTGCGTAGCAAATTTGTTTTTCCGTTTTCTCCAAAAAAACACCGTAAAAGCTATAATGTTTCACGGTCTAATATAATACCTACTCCAGAGACCGAGTAGTATCAGCTGTAAAAATATCTGCATTTAATAAATTAGGACCTTATATATAATGAATAAATACATATAGACACTTAAATACAAACACATCCACGACCAAAGAACAAAAATTGGTGATAAATAAATACACAAATAATGCCCTCGCCGGGATTCGAACCTGGAACTTCCAGCTATGGATCGTTTACGTTCCTAAGGTGCTACGTATTAGAAGCATACTTTCTGTAAAATTCTTAAGTTTATTAGGACCTAAAAATTGTAATTTAACCTTTATTGTAACTTGTTATTTTTGCAAATAAGTAGGTATTACTATCAGGTAAGTGTTTTAATAATATGTATCTAAAAATGTTTTAGATATTTATATTTTATTTAACTTGTATGAAACTTGTATTCAGATCTGCTGAACATCCATTCATACACCAAACATTGCCACGTCACACTTTAACCAATCGAAGGCTAGAATACCTAGTCAACTTACATTTAAAATAATAGACCGATGAAATCCGAGTGAATAGCCCATCGCAAACGACGCTGCTCCTACAATCGAACGCATTATGTCGGCCATTTTCATATCACGGACTCAAACGATTCTCTGTCGTACATTGAAAATTCTCAGAACAATTCATTTTGGCATGCATTTCGTGCGGTTTTAGACAATACGAGTAGTTATACTATATCTGCTACACGTATATATGCATCCTCTGCTGCCTTCGTTTAAACATAAGAACCATTGCATATATTTTTTAATATTTCTGAGAGTGAAAACAAACGAAATTCATTTAGTGATGAGAAGCTGTCTGAACTATATAACTATAATACTTAGACCCGTTTAGAGGTGTGCGCGCATCGAAAAATCATCGGCGGCGGCGTCCGATGGTTTTTTGACCGGCGGCGGCGGCGTGATCGGCGTGAAATCGGCGTGACCTCGACTGAATTCGAAACAAAAGCTGTAGCCCAGAAATGTGGTCTAAACGTTATATATTTAAGTCATTGAAGTATGTACGTCATCATAAAACATTAAAAATACTTCAAATTATCATCATTATCCTCCTGACACCGAAGCTTTTCATTAAATCACTTGTCCCTACGGACGGATGTACTTTACAAAGTATTAAATAGTTTTAGCTGTAAAGTCCGACACATTGCCAGGTGAATAACACGCGGACTATATGTTTTGTGATGTTTCACTGAAACAAATGTTTTTAAATATTATTAGACGAAGGTAATTAACATATTGCTATGTGGGTATATTTTGTACTTTATAAAGGACATCAGGGCGTTATGCATGAATAGGCAAGGCATATAAATTAAACAAAATGCTCAAAATAATCATTCTATTTCACAGAATATGTATTTCAACGCATATGTAATAATAATATTTGTTGTCTTTTTTCCGAAAAATACTTCAATTGTAACAAAACAACACATTCAAAAAAATGTATGCCATAATTCTTTATAATAAAACGAAACTTTAATCAAGAAATGGCGAAGATCGTGTTCTTTCCATTCTAGATGTACTCGCAGTGAAATCTTCATGTCTCCATACTCAGAATTATTCTAAATAACTGTCTTGTAACCCTGAAATGAATACATACACTACTTTTAGTATAGCGACCGAAGGCGATTTGTGATTAATTCCATATACTTATAAGACGAATAACGGACGGAGTGCCTTTGTATAGGTTCAAAATATTTAAGACGATTTATTTATTTTATTACCCACTTTTTGTTTAGAATGGTATATAATACATAAAGAAAATATTATTGTTTACAATTAAATTAAAATACAACATTGTAACCATTGATTTTGACAAAAATATTTTGAAATTTACTTACGGCGTCGACCACGTGCCTCCATTGTTGTGAACTCCGTCGCACGTGTTGCAATAACGACGGCCTCTAAGCTCAAAATCCTTATTGAACCTCAAGGACAATCTATCGCTATTGGTTAAAATCCATTGGTCGCAAGCCAATAAGCATCCATTACTGTTTAAGAGCGAAAATTCCAACACTCGGGATTTAAGACTTCATATAGGTCGGTAGTCCGTTGTTGACATATGCGTTTCAAAAGTGTTCGGACTTTACGGTGTAGTTTATTTAGCACTTTGTAAAGGACGCGAGGTGTCAGGAGGTTATCATTTCAGCCATAATATAAGACGTCCACAGCTGAATATAGTATAGGCCTCCTCTTTGAACCTCCATTTATATTGGTTAGAAGCGACCTACATCCACTGCCTCCCGGCGATCTTCATAAGGTTGTTTGTCCATCAGCGGACGACTAAGCTCCGTTTGCCTGACTGTGGTCTTCAATCAATATGGCCTGCCTATTGCCACTTCAGCTTGCTAATCTGGACTTCTAGAGAGCTATGTCGGTGACTTTAGTTCGTCTCCGGACCAGAACTCATGATTTCGGATTCAATAAAGTAGAGAAACTCCGAACATAGCTGTTTATAACTCGTTCAGCTACTTAGTATTTTGTGTTTTGATTTATGGCCGACAATAAAGGACCATGTTTCAACGTCGTAACTCAACATTTTGTCTTATGGCACTGCGATATGTCGGTAATGTCGGACGAAAATAAATTGCATAATTTCCTAAACATTGCCCAACCGAGTTGAATTCGACCTGTTGACATCTTTCTCGAAGTTGAACTTACTTTATTGGACTATTTGTCCTACGTAGACGTACAAGTCAAAAACTTGGAGTACCGAGTTTTCAACAGAAACTGGGATGGGCACAATATTGGCATTTGACATAAGTGTTAATTTTTATGCTCACTCATTGGGAACCTCTTTTAAGGTCATCGAGGATCGTGCTGAGTTCCTCCATTGGCTTGGCAAGGCAACGATTTCGTCGACAAACCGAAGATGAATGATGTATTCTCTGTGTGTGGTCATACCAGTTCCTTGCCATCCCAGGAACTTCAAGGCGTCTTCCATTGCGGCAGTAAACAGTTTCGAAGAAATAACGTCTGTGTTACGCCTCTTCGCAACGGAATCGTGTTCATGCTCTGCTCCTGTATTCGGTCAACATTGTGACTTCAACACTTAGATGTACCGATAGTACCGCTCACATTTCCACTAAACCGAAGGCTTTCTCATGGGCAACAATCGCTAAGCACAGTGGGAAATTACACTCTTCAGTCTTTTGCATAATTTGCTGCAGCTCCATATGGATGCGAACTGTGGGGCCAAACTATAGCTTTCTTGGAATCCAGCTTGTTCGGGAGGCTAAAAACGTCAAGTCCATGTTCTATACAGTCTGATGACCCTAGAAAACAGTTCAAAAATATGGCTCAGGAACGAGACAGGCTTGTAGTTCTTCAAACGGGTGTTATTAATATTAGCTTTTTTGAAGAACAACACCAACTTGGTTCTGTTCCATTTGTCCGACGTTTTTCCCTCGGAAAATCGCTAGCTCGAATTACAGAGCTTCTGGGCGACTTAAATTACCTCATTTATCATCATCATTTATTTATTAAATTGCACTCATGGACAATATTTTACATATGACACATGAACCTTGATGGGCGTAGCAAACATTAACATTTCCATATTTTTGTAACACTCGCTCTTAGAAGCTCAGTTATTGTATCATCGCCCGGCGCCTTATTGGTCTTAAACTTTTTTTTGTTTAGGGGGGGAGAAATGCTTTGCGCATACCGCTCGGGTGCGGGAAGGGAGCCGAGCAGTTTATGTGGGACTCCTGTTTGATGGTTAATGAGGCCTACGGTATACCCACTAAAAACCGCCCCATATGCCACCTCGTCGCCTTTTTGACGGGGTTACGAGAACGCTCTCGCTTACATTCGCAACCCCGCCGGCGGCAGTTGCTTGCCAGCAGCTCCAGGTGTCCGAAGACCCTCCACGCTGGGCGCGTCAGATGGATGGCGCGCGCCTTCCTCCTCCGGTCTCCATGATGCATTGTGGCGGACCCTCCCGAGACCGCCACAAGGAGACCGTGGGTGCCGGAAGATTTCCCGGCACCCGGCGGCATATCAGGCCTGTGGTTATGCCGCCGACTACACTTCGGCTGCAGAAGATAGGGCGAGCGGCAACGACAACACCGATACACCTCTTCCTCTGCAGCCCCACCGACGCCGTTACGGCGAAACGGCCCCGCCAAGGTCGCAGGGGGTAGGGAGAGTGACGCTCCGTAATACCATCACGCCTCTCCCCCTGCGATCCCGCCTCGGCCACAGAGGATAGGGAGAGCGGCAACGACAACACCGACACTCCTCTTCCTCTTTGGTCCACCTCTCCGCGTCCTAAGCGGGCTCGGTGAGCCCACTTGGAACGTCCTCCTCGGGCCAGCCGGCGGCCCAAAACTGGCCGGCCCTGGTTGCCTCTTCGCTTCACTGTGTGTGACTAGTCCACGGTTACTGAGCCCGTCCACCACGACTAGGTGGCCACCCCACGGGGGGTTGTTGGTCTTAACCAGCTTTAGGGCCCTCTCAATCTTGCACTGACTTATGGGTGATTCTTAAAAAAAGTTCAGCAAAAGAAAATAAAAAAGTTTTTTTTCTTTACTGTTTTTCGCAATGTACATCGAAAGTATATACCAAAAGCATATTTTTGATGAATGTGGACAAGCTTAATACCATTGGAAAAGGCAAAAAAAAAATTGCATGTAAACACGGTTGTGACAATGTATGACACGGACGTGACATATTTGCAATAAATGTTAAAATTGATGTGTTTATATTCGTAATATCATAATTTATTATGATTAATCAATAAAATATACCAAAAGTATATTCTTGATGAATCTGGATAAGCTTAATACCATTGGAAAAGGCTAAAAAACCATGTAAACACGGTTGTGACAATGTATGACACGGACGTGACTTTTTCCAATAAATGTTAAAATTGATGTTATTAAATTCGTAATATCATAATTTTTTATGATTAAGCAATAAAATAAAGCAACGAAATGGTCTCATTAACAGTATTTATTTGTATTTTTCTTCAAAACAGTAAATAATTATTTAGATATCCCTTTTACAAGGGTCGTCTGAAAAGTTTCTGGTCTGACAATGGAGAATAACTTTTTGAAAAAACCTCATTGGTACTACAACCTTACTTTTTTCTGATGTTAAATGTCAAAATCGGCGCCATTTTATCGATAAGTTTTTTTATAATTGCTGATTTCCTGAAACAATACCTACAACATTTCTAATATGCCAGATACAAATCTTGGCTCGGTGGACAGAGATTTTCAAGAACGAACGGGTAATTGGGGCCTATTTTGAAGAGCAAGACGGCAACTACTACTTGGCATTGTTAAAATCATGGGAGCATCGTAGGGACAATTGTATAGCCTTACAAGAGTTACAAGGAGACTATGTTGAAAAGTAAATAAAAAATATAACACAAAACGACTTGTTTCTATGTCAGGCCAGAAACTTTACAAATCCATGGGAAAATGGACAAAATAAAAATGCTCAATAAATAGTGTATACTAAATATTTTAAATCATCTATAATAACAGTTTAAATCCGTAGATTATCTAAATGAAACGAAAATGTCACGACCACGTGTTATATATGTCACAACCACGTACTCAATAAGTCCATGGCCGTGACGTTTTTTTCATATCGTGGTTGTGACAATTTGAGACGTGTTCGATATAACCTAAAAGCTAGCCATGATCTCACAAATCTTAATTAATTATCAGGAACTACACTGTGTGAGGTACATTTTATGTTTCGAACAATAGTGTGACATTGTTACTTACGTTTAAAAGCCAAACACGGCGTTGACGTGTTAAGGTTGTCCCTTTTTTCAAAAAAATACGGAGAAATTTTTCTTGAGACACACACAACGTTCACTTATTTGCAAATTTGACAACAACACAATGTTGCTGTTCTAAAAAAATATAAAAAGGGTTGCCAATATTAAAGACGCTTTTTTACAGAGATAAGTATTTTTATAGTAACGTACACGGTCGTGACACAAAAACTACTCACACATTTTATTCTGATGTAAATCATAAATAGTAATGGTTATTAAGATTTCTATAGTATTATCTAATAAATCAAACATTAACCTTGCATAAATGCTGTAATATTTTGCGTGAGAATTTGACAATTCACCAGAAAAAAATATTATATTTTCGAATTCGGCAATCTCACACAACACGGTCCGTGACATTTTGGGGTTAGCAAATTTTTTTTTATAGCTGGCTAATAACTTTATGGCAAAAATGATGCTTTGACATAATATTAGTGGTAATTTACTACATGAATTAATACACACTTTATATATTTTCCCACAAAATATATTCGATTCTTACATATCACAGAAAAAAATGTAAGAATAAGAATCACCCTTATGTCCGCGATATCTTCGGTATAAGGTCAAAACAGCGGCCCTACCGTGAAAAACGATATTCGTAAATTTCGAGGATTTGTCTCTCTCACTCTAACGACGCCTTCGTTGGTGCGATAGAGAAAAATTCTCGAAATTTACGAATTTCGATTTTCGCGGTAGTAGGCCTGCTTGGCTCTTGAATCTCCTACTAAGCTGTCAACGGGCTTTACGTCCGAAAAGTGCGACTTGGACCCGCCTACTACCGCAAAAAACGAAATTCGTAAATTTCGAGGATTTTTCTCTGTCACTCAAACAAAGGCGTCATTAGGGTGAGCGAGACAAATCCTCGAAATTTACGAATTTTGTTTTTCGCGGTAGGGCCGCTGGTCATAGAACCTCTCGATCTCATCGAAAATCGAATCGAATCGAATCAAATCGAATTTTATTAACTTTAAGGCAACTTCCCGTTTCGACTTTGTTAGCTAGCTTTGACATAGTGGGTTCGTGGGTTTACAAATATTGCAGGTCTATTTTAAAACATTTTAGTAATATTGTTGTTACAAATAGTTTACGATGCATTTTGAAGTGATTCTGTGAATATAAAAACAAAGTACGCGGTCAAATTGTAAACCTTTTCTTTTACTGTGGATTAATTATTAGAATTAAAAACGAATCAAAATTTTTGACACGCCGATTTCACGCCGGTCAAATTCATCGGCGGCGGCGGCGTGGAAAAATCATCGGCGGCGGCGGCGGCGCGGCGGCGCGGCGCACATATCTAGACCCGTTGTCACTCGCGAGAGTAGCAGGTATGAATATAGGTATGACGTTAACGTAGGTTTACACCAAACTAGCGAATGCTCATTCTATCTCCACTACGAAATTCCTTCGTAACACTATACGAATTTCGTATAGTAGGGATAGATTGAGCATTCGCTCGTTTGTTTTAGACCCACCTTTTCTACAGCAATATATTATGCGTAAATTTGATTGGCCCGGCGGCGTTTTATGATACGCAACAATAGATTTGGCTTACTATGACACTGGGCCATCAGCATCAGGTTTGAATCTGGCATGAAAGAACACCCAAATCAAAATAAATTACATGAATATTTCTTTTAAATCCACCTCGCAGGCTTCGTCAGGTAATAGGTACAAAAATAGATCCCGCCACAGGCTTAGTCACACTCCAATCAATGATAAAATCCGCCACAGGCTTCGTAAATATTACATTATATTAATTACAAAAGACCACCCCGGGTCGCATCTGGTCCAAAGGTACCCATGACACAAACAGCATTTCCACACTGAATCGCTAGGGATATTTGCTGGACCAGGTACGACCCGGAGCGAGGATCGCAGCCCCTATCCCTAAGTCGGCGACCCAAGTCCCTGATGAAATCTTTGGCCTCCGCACCCCATGATCCTGCAGTCTCCACCGCAACTGGTAAATCAAAATACATATATCCGTTTGAATTACAGGACGCCCCAAAGAATGTCATTTCCTTTCCTTGTAAGCTCTAAAAACTGCAATCAGTTGAAGTACACAGTGGACTGTCCCGAGGCTACGTGGTTGGACGTGTCGCATGAAATCTCAGTCGTTGAAACGGTCGTTTAACCGCGATGCGACCGCTTACTTTTATCGCCTATTCACTTCGATATTGATATTGTCTGTAATATTCTTCAATGACGAGGTTATTATTGCGTTTGCGCCAAAGTTTCTTATAAGCAATAGTAATTTGTTTTTATTTTACGATAAGGAAGTGTGAAAACTAATACTTGACGAAGAGTGGTAGGTTGTTTGGCTTCTATGTTGTGTGGCGAAGGAAAACGTAAACTTTTGAATAAATGCGTAGTTACTCAAGGAAATGTACGCCGTCTGTCGCCGCTGTACTTTATGTTTTTGGATTTACTCTGATAAATTTTCACTATTGCCCATGCAATAACTACTCAGTATACATAATGACCACGTTTATATACTGAGTAGTTCAACTGTTATACATATTATTTTATGTGTATGCAAATTCCTTTCTTACTGAAAATACGGCTTTTGGTAAGACTAGTTTTAAGAAGAAAGATATTTTGACTCAAAATGAACGGTGACACACATAGTTACTGTGCCAGTGTGCGCTTACCAGAAGCCAACGCCGAAAGATTAAGGCGGACTTACTTTCTATCCCTCTCGAACCAATATGCCAGTACGAGTGGGATGGATAGGAAGTAAAACTGCGTCAAACTCACACTGTTTTCGAATCATCAACGGCCCTAGGGCGGACTTCGAAATACGCAGGTTTCGAAAACTTGTCCCTATCACTGTAATGACGCATTCGTTGGAGTGACAAAGACAAATCCTCGTTTGTGGATTTCGAAGTAGGTAGTTATCCTAGCTCTGCCGTCGTGCAGTCTCATGGCACAATGCCTACATGTCGGGCCGTATGCAAATTGTTCATGCTGGCTTAATTACTGTACCGCTAATGCTTTTTCGATGGCCGTCGGCACCTTAATTGGACCTCAGGTAGGGTCGGGCCAATGGGGTGTTTCTATAAGTCCTACCACGGGTCCCCTTTAATATGCCTAATATTAATAGTCCTAATATGAATTCGCATAACGGATTTGGCATAAATAATTAAGCATAATATTGAATAGGCAAAATAATAAAATTCCATAATGCTTAATACGCATATTACTGATTATGCATAATTGAAATATGCATAACATTATTAAATATAACTTTATTCGTCCTAATATGGATTAGCATAAACTTAGAAATCAAGCGAATGAGGCAGATCGGGGTAAAACCAAGACAGTAAGGTTAAGTTCAAAAGACTAATAAGCAGGAGCGACGAAGTGAAGTTGATGCCTAGCTACCTACACATTCTAATGAACACGTCAGATACAATCAATTAAATAAAACATTAGGTATTTAATAATAAATTTTATTAGTAAAAAAATCACATCTTGGTAGGCGCATGAGGCGCACAGTACAGAGTGTGTGCCTATTTAATACGGGCGTATATTTTAATGATGCTTAAAACCTATTTACCTACATATACCATGATTTCTACGATCACAAAACGATACTCGTAACTGTATCCCGTACAAAATACACACGCCGTATTTATGAATATTTTAAATTGCAAGGGTAAAAATGTGTGTAATAATTAAAATAACCAATATTTACTATAAAAATATAAGTAGGTCAATAAAACATGTATGTCAGTCAATAAAATATGTCAAGACCTAAACATTAACTGTTATACCTACGCACAATGCACAAGTAAAAAAAGTCTAAACTAGTTTTAAATTGGAAGCAATATAATAGTATATAAAAATATTATTAATACGTATTCTGTATTCGACAGTAACTTGGCAAAAATATTAGGTACCATATAGTATCGGTTTCGCTACGCAATCTATGATCGGTCCTTAGTCATTATTATTTTATCTATTATATTTTATACCCTTTCATTAAGTATACCAATTAGTATTATGCTCATCCTAATTATTCCAAATCATCGTTATGATAGTTTACGTTATACGTAAATACATTATGCGTA
>JALPQI010010436.1:0-41673 GCA_025490895.1 Thaumatotibia leucotreta
CAGATTCTAAATTTCAGAGGCACAATAAAAAAAACAATTACTTTGTTCTTACTTCATTTTAAAATTATCGAATCATCATGTAGGTATGTAAGGATAAAATCATGTTATAAGTAAGGATAAAATGTTTTCCATAAATAATTCACGCAGAAAATTGTGCATAAAAAATATTATCTACATTATTCGCCTTACTATTCGCTTTACAAACAATACGTTCTCTGTACAAAAAATAAATTAAAAACACCACAAAACAAGAAATCTTAAGCTATCAGAAACTGAATTTTATTACGTAGGTATCTAGGTATGCGCCGTAATGTATAGTCACGTGGGGTAAACGTGCGGAATCCCACACGTTTCAGACTGAAATATTTTTTCGTGCGGTTTGTTAATTCACATTTCACGCAAAACCCCAATAAGAATGTATTTTCTACTCGAAAAATATTCCATTAACATGACAGGTTAAAAAGTAACTACCTAAAGCTTTAAATTTTATTTCATTTTAGTATAGGTGTATTTCATTTATTTTAAAGGTAAGTAAGGCATGACTTACATAGTTACATCTACATTTGTATGTATGTAAAATCTATCTGCTGCGTTACCGGAATAATGACAAAAATACCCATATTTTATGATTTTCGTATACCTGATCACGTAAATTACAGAATTAGTATACACATTATACAAGGTAAAGTAAGTTACAAGTTGCATAATAATGAATAATGCACTTAACAAGTGAACTGCACGAAAAAAGTAGATTGGCCCATGGTTACCCCACATGACTACTTGAAAACATAATATAAGAAAATGGAATGGACTTGTACTATAAGAGAGCAATAATTGAAATAAATAAATAACTTTAGGAACAATCTTACGCAGATCAACCTAGCCTCAAACAGCTTATCTTGTACTGTCGATATAGTTAGTTATACACTACGTATCACCTCGTTGCGCAAAGAAAGAAACCCATTAATATTTAGAAAAAAATTTAAAACATTTTACAGTTTCATACATTTTGATTGCGTGATCATGAACACGTTGTATGGGAGAGCAATTTTTTTTCGTGAATTCGGGTTTGGCCCCATAGTAAAAGTTGTTTAGTATGATCTAAACATTAATGGGTTTCTTTCCTTGCTCTACGAGGTGATAAATACACTGTGCATAAGATGTATATTCATAATAAAATTATATCTATTATCTGCTAGGGTACGATGCATAATAATCGAAGGTTCCGTGTTGAAACCCGATAAGTCGTGCAAACCGGTTTTTGAAATACGAACTATAGCCTCGTAAGGCCCTATGTACATTACTATGTACATACACTCCACTTCAATGAAATTTAAACCTTTGATAAACTTAATTAAGTCGCATTTCCTTTGTTTGATTAATTTTATAAACAAACGAAATTCACCACTGGAATAGTGGTGAATTTCGTTCAGGTTCTTAGTTATAGGTTCAAAGTAAGATTAAAGAAAATAGTACGGTTCAAGGAAAACGTTCAAGAGGGAGGCCTAAAGGTGCATTCAGACCAAACGAGCATTCGATATTCTATGCCCCACTCTACGAAATCACGTTTTGTGTAGCGATTGAATTTCGTAGAGTAGGGGGTTAGAATAGCGAATGCTCGTTTAGTCTGAATGCACCTTAAGACTACCTGGACAAATATCTGCATATGGCTAAGTGCAATGTTTCTGAAAAAGATGTCAAAGATAGGGCGAAGTGGAGGAGAAAAATAAAGAATGCTGACCCCATCACCATGTGGGATACATAGCCAGGAAGAGAGAGAGAGAGAGAGAGAGAGAGTATGGTGGGCCTTACGAGGATATGATACTAACAAGTGTTTTTTATTTGAAATGGAATTACTCGTGGCTACAAACTAGCCCGATGGCAGAGATACGGCCTACGATGGAGTGCGTTTCCCCAGAAGGTGCCATATAACCCTTGACTTGAAAGTTGACGGGTTATACGAGTCGCTTAACCCTTAAATGCATGACTTTTTCTTTTCGTTCAAAAAAAAGGTGCATACCTAATGGCGTCGCAAGCACGAGAAAAATAGAAAAAAAAATCCGTGGACATATTTTGGGTGGAATTTGTACTACTAATCAAAATTTCGATATATCATATACACGGTGGAATTTAATCGGTGAACAGGAACCCATTTTTCTAATTCAGTAATTGATGGCGGTAACGTTTATGTAGTACTTAAGTGGAACCAAGTTTTTTTTTAGCATAACAAATTTTTATGTTGAAATTAAACTTTAATTAAAATTTATTGTCACCCTACTAATGGTTTAGTCTGAAAAGTTTAATACCTCTTTTCAAACTATCAGCCATGCATCGCTCTTATTTTACATAGGAATAGAGTCTATCGCAAAAATTGAAGCATGTGAGTGGTTATTGCTCATTTATGTTTTAAGTTTCTATGGCTGATAGTTTGAAAAGAGGTATTAAACTTTTCAGACTAAACCATTAGTAGGGTGACAATAAATTTTAATTTCAACATAAAAAAAATTTATGCTAAAAAAAACTTGGTTCCACTTAAGTACTACATAAACGTGACCGCCATCGATTACTGAATTAGAAAAATGGGTTCCTGTTCACCGATTAAATTCCACCGTGTATACATTTCTTGCAAAATCATGCATGATAAAAATACAAATATTATTTACTTTTATATGGAAAAGTATATTAAATTCAGTAATTGTAAAATCGTTATGGTATGAATTACAAAATTCCAATAAAAAATAATTTCTTACTTAGTTAAAAACCGCTAAACGCACGTAACGAAAACAAATTACCGCCATCTTGCTTATAAACACATGTAAGTTTTTTTTAATACAGTTACGCCAACAAATCAGTAATAAGTTTGAAAGTTCATTAAATTTCCTTGCAAAATTAACCTTAAGAACATAATATACGTATCTAGTTTTCAAACACCAACTACGTTTTGGTTATGTACGATACATCGTACACCATGCATTTAGGGGTTAACTTCAAACCCGGGTAAATCCAGTCTACCAATAGAGTGCATATTTAATTGCATTTGCCTAGTTTTTCTTTAAACTTCAACTCTATTGACAGAGTGGATTTACCCCGGTTTGAAGTTAAGCGACTGATATCTCGGAAATATAGACGCCGGCAGGGAATTCCACTCCTTGGCAGTACGCATAAGAAAAGAAGACGGGAAGCGCTTCGTGCGAATACTACGATCTCGACTACTTTCACAACGCAACCCTCTTTAAAATGCACTTAAATACATAAAAAATAAAATACTTAACTCACTGGTTACTGACTCCTTTGGCAATATTACACTTTGTAAACCCTTATGCCCGCCTTCCACCTGAGCGAAGCGGAGTCATTAATGGCTCTGTTTCACGTTCATTGCTGGCGAATAGGCATGATGACTGGCAGGTCAAATCAGCATCTTTTTTCGAACTGTCAAAACTATCACCACTATGGAATTTTATATGAAATACTCAAAAGTGACGTCACGTTTGAGTACTGCCAAATGATCTACTTTTTTAAGTTCTTTTCAATTTATTAAATAGAAGTTCTGTACAAAAATGACTGCAATCTACATCTTAGTAATAATTTCGTGTATTATGTCGTGCATAATGTTAAATAATTTATTTTAATTACAGTCATCATCCCTATTGTTAGCACCCAATTTGCGATTGGTATTACCACCAGCGATGAAAGTTAAACGGAGCCATTAATGAGTCCGCTTCGCTCACAGTAGAAGACTCACATTAATCTGGAAAAAATACATGTGGCAATTGACCGGGTCATAACTCTCAAAATTCGAATTTGGGCCAATCAACTTTTCGATCGACACTATTTTGTCCCGTAACGCAGGTGACAATTTCATCAAGTTTGCTAGGAAAAATGGTTATAAATTGTCCATGCGTTAGGCCTCACACAAGTTCACATCGATACATTTAGATTCCAACGGTTTTTCATTGTAAATTTGTGTCTAGTATTAATTGACGTACATTTGTAAGTCCATGAAAAGTAACGCAGGGAACAGAAAATATGTCGTAAAAGTTGATTGGCCCATTTAATCTTTATTTTCTATCAATTTCAGTGCAATACTGGAGTTCATATTCGAAGCAGCGTAAACACTACATATTGTATATGAGTGAATCCATTTTTTTCTGTCTGTTATTGCCATGGTTACGGTCACCTGAGTCACGCTGGTTTTATGCAAAATTATGTAAATATTCATTTTTCTGGTGTCAAATAGTAGATTACATGCCGAGGCCGTTTAAGAAAAAAATGTCTCGGATGACGTGTAATTGTAGGACGAGGCGAAGCCGAGCCTGATAAACATGTGATGCGACGCTTTCCCATTTAACGGCCGAGGTGTGTATATTATCTTTCTACTCAACGGAGCCGGCAGGCGGCAGCACAGCGGCCGGCAAAGTGCTGTTTGCCGGCCGGAGGGTAGAAAAAGCCCTTTTCTTAATGAGCTACCTACAAATATGGACTACATGCATAAGTTTGTATAATTTAAGTGGGTTAATTTTGCATAAAACCAGTGTCTCAGGTGACCGTGACCATGGAAATTACTAACAAAAATAAAGTTGATTTACCCATATTGAACGAAGATGGATCAAACTGTAGTGAGCACAAGCAGGTACAAGTAAATTCACGAAAGCTGGCACGAATGGATAGAGTAAGTGACAGGAAGTATCTATGTGTGGATGTCTTAATGACAGTAGATACAGGTTGGTATAGCACGGCCGCATACACACAATGATATATGTCATTCATTTCATTCATTCCATTCGTGCCAGCTTTAGTGAGTTTACCTGTAATCTATGTATGACTGAAATATATCTTTTTAAACTAACACTAGCAACATAGGACGCTTTTAACTAGAGTCACATGCGCGTTGGCCCTTAACTCTTTCACAGTCCACCAAAAAATTATATTCGTCTCAATTTGAACTCATAACTGCAAAAATAACGGCTGTCAAAGGTGATGAAAACTTGATTCACTGGCAGTTTAATTACAAAGTCTTACAAAAAAGCCTCAATTCCCTTCTCATACAATTAATACTATTTTAAGCGTCAGTACCAAATTATCACTATGTCATACAAAGTGGTCACGTGTCATTGACCTCGCTAGGCGTCGCTTTTGATGTGGTTTTCAGTAAGGGAGTCTGGGTTCTGTCTTCGGTAACTATTTCTGTGATGTCGTCGAGTTGTAGCGAGTTGTACGACGGCGGAGGAGTGATAGTGTCTTTCTTTGTGCCGTTTAGTAGAGGCATTGCTATTTGGCCAGTGAGGTCTGCAAAAAAAACGATAATATAATTAAAAATTCTCGAGTGGTGGCCACGTAGGCGCAGCGTGGGTAGGCCCCCCACAAGATGGACTGATGACCTGGATGCTTAGCCAAGTTGCCAATCGCTAAAGCTTAGTAGCGTATCATAGTTTCTTATTAGTTGTTAGTTTAGAATTCTTTCGCCGTACAGGCAGCGCGTCTCTGGAACGAACTTCCACTTGAGGTAAAAAATGTCTCATATAAGTTCTCTTTTAAAAAATCTGTACGCTCTTTCTTTGCTAGCAGAATTAAAATGGTTTAGATTCTCTGATTGTTTGTTTCGTCCTTCTATATGTATATATTTTATGTATGTATGTATATAGTAATTATATGGAGTGTATATAGGTATGTAATGTATCTATTTACATCATCATCATCATCAGCCTATGAGAGTCCACTGCTGGACGAAGGCCTCTCCTATTAAACTATGCGTATAGACGCATTAGGAGGTAAATGCCCATAATCGCCACGCTGGGCAAGCGGATTGGCGATCGCAGTAATGTGTCTACAGTGATGACGCTGCTGCCCATCATCAATCGTTATCAAAAATGGTCAGTGACACTTCATTATTTACATATGGAATATATATGTTAGTTCGTGCATAAGTGCTTCTTTTTAGTAAGTATTTTATTATTTTAGTTGCACCGCCCACAACCTCTCTGCTTTGCCTAAAGGTTGACTGGTAGAGAATGCCTTATGGCATTAAGTCCGCCTTTTGTACGTCAAGTTTTTTCTTTTGTGCAATTCAGGTTAAATAAATAAATAAATAGTTTGCCCACTCTGTCACTCTCTCGTATTAGTGCGATAAAGACAGTTAGTTGCCTTTCGTTTACGATTGACGATTAAGCGTTAGCGATTGGCAACTTGTCTAATCACTCTGGTGGAGGTCGCAGGAGTCCGATGGATGCGGGTGGCACAGGACCGGTCATTGCGGCAATCTTTGGAGGTCTATGTTCAGCAGTGGACGTCTTTCGGCTGATATGAGGATGATGAATTTATTTTACGGGTTGGCTTTGGGTTTATACCTTGCAATGCCAGCTTCAAGCCGTTCAGTGGGCACGACGACCACACTGGAACCGGCGCCAGTGAACACAGAAGCGACGCTACTTCTACCCTCCTAAGGTTATATCACTCGCCCTTTGGTCTCCACATACACCAAAAAAGTTGCTTTTACATGTTGGAATCGTCTGTCATAGACACAGAGGCCTAAATGATGATGTATACCTTGCAATGCCCGTTCCAAGCCGTTCAGTGGGCTTGACGACCACACTGGACCCAGCGCCAGTGAACACAGAAGCGACGCTACTTCAACCCTCCTAAGGTTATATCGCCCTTTGGTCTCCACATACACCAAAAAAGTTGCCTTTACATGTTGAAATCGTCTGTCATAGACACAGGGGCCTAAATGATGATGTATACCTTGCAATGCCCGCTCCAAGTCGTTAACATGGGCACGACGACCACACTGGAACTGGCCCCAGTGAACACAGAAGTGACGCTACTTCTACCCTTCTAAGGTCATGTCACTTGCCCTTTGGTCTGCACATCCAATGTTGAAATCGTCTGTCATAGACACAGGGGCCTAAATAATGATGTATACCTTGCAATGCCCGCTCCAAGTCGTTAACAGTGGGCTTGACGACCACACTGGAACCGGCGCCAGTGAACACAGAAGCGACGCTACTTCTACCCTCCTAAGGTCATGTCACTCACCCTTTGATCTCCACATCCAATGTTGAAATCGTCTGTCATAGACACAGAGGCCTAAATGATGATGTATACCTTGCAATGCCCGTTCCAAGTCGTTAACAGTGGGCACGACGACCACACTGGAACCAGCGCCAGTGAACACAGAAGCGACGCTGCTTCGCGGCGACAGCAGAACCAGAGGTTGTCCTCGCGATACTAATGATGCGGAGAGAGCGCAAATGCCTTTGGCCGCTGTAAAATCCGCTCCTGAAACAAAAATTTGATAATTGTTTTTTTGGCACAACATAGTGGCTCCACTCCACCTGATCGTCATGGATCGGACAAACGCCCGTCATTTTGAAAACATAACCCTGTTCCTTGCAGTAGAGACTTCCATATCTTATGATAGTTATGATGTTAACTTATCTTTAAAAGATATTATTTTAATAACACTAACACAAAGTAAGTACTTAGATAGCAACTCCTACTTGTACACACCTTGATTATGAATTTGTGACTCATAAACGATTTTGAATTTTTGACATTAAATTTCGATGTATTGAGTGTATGTCTAATATCTTCTTCGGTTACCGCGATAATTATTCATGAAATAAAACTATTTCAACGGATTATCTATATCGCGTTTATTAATTAATTTTACTTAAATCGTTTATTGGTTCCAATCATGCAACGAACAGGAGACCAGCAGTAACCTGTCAGTTGCCACCGCCTTGCTGGCCCTCCAGATACTTCTTCAAGCTTCGTTTGAAGGGTTATACGTATGAAGAAACACATGTGACGGTAAAGAATTCCAAATGAAGATGTTCTGTCGACACTCTTAGAAAAGATTTCCATTGAGTGCAGTTTAGTGGCTTATTACAGATATAACTCTGCTGATTTTTTGGGTCGTATAATAGCTTTTGACCCAGGATAGAAATGAATTCGAAAGGACTTTTGAATGAGCAGGAGCAAGTCCAGATCTATACTCTGTTCCGTTAGGTAATTACTAAATGTAAACAATCTAGCAATATTATTTATTGAAAAATGTATTTCAAAATCCAAGCTACTTGAATCAAAACAATGTAAATCACTAATTTCTATCTATATCATCCAAAAGCGCTTGTCGTCGAGCGGTAACACGCATGGCTGCTACGCAGCGCAGCAGTCGTGGATTCAATCCCCGACTCGTACCAATAAGTTTTTTAAAAAAACCTATGTACGAAATATCATTTGATATTTGCAAGTGCTTTGCGGTGAAGGAAAACATCGTAAGGAAACCTGTATAAACCTGCAAAGAAATTCAGGGGTGTATGTGAATTCCACAACAAGTACTAGGCCAGCGTTCGGACCACGCAAAATAGGCACGTTGGATGTCGAGTTGCGGAAAAATGGCCAGAATATAATACAATAAAATACCTATCCATATTCATCATCATCATCATCAGCCTATGATAGTCCACTGCTGGACGTAGGCCTCTCCTATTAACTATACGTATAGACGCATTAGGAGGTAAATGCCCATAATCGCCACGCTGGGCAAAGCGGATTGGCGATCGCAGTATGGTGTCCACTATGACGACATTGATGACGCTGCTGCCCATCATCAATGTTTTATCATATAATGGTCAGTGACACTTCAATCCCTTAGTCGACTCTTACGACACCCGCAGGAGGAGTTGGGGTGGTGACAAATGTATTCTTACTGCCGTCACCACACGGCAAACAAATCCATATTGCTAAAACTTATTTTCTAGTCGTGGTTTTCAATAAATAAATACAGCAACGTTGTTTACATTTCGTTAAATTCCTAACCGAAGAGAGTATAGAAGAAACAGGATATCTTTAAAAAAAACTGGCCAAGTGAGAGTCGGTCTCGCGCGCAAAGGGTTCCGTACCATTATCAATTTATTATTTAAAAAATACAGTTAAATCAACCTACCTCAATAACTATAGGAGATAATTTAATCAAACCAAAAATCGATGATAGAGTTTATTAATGTGCATAACACATATTTTTTTAGAATTTTATAGCCAGTAGTTTAAAAAATAGGGGATACATTTTTCAGACTCTGAGAGCTGATATCTCGAAAACGATTTGCTTAAATAAAAATGAGATTTATAAACCTTCATATCATTTTCAAAGAACTATCTATTACTATCCCACACGCTTATATACAACTAATTTTTTTTTTCTATCCCTCAGTTACATGTATGGAGGGCCCCCATCCCAATGTTTTTTTTTACAATTTAGTACCATAATCCTGTAGCGGTTCATACAACACATATCCTTACCAAAATTCGTTAATGTAGCATTTATAGTTTCCGAGTAAATCGGCTGTGACAGACGGAGAGACGGACATGACGAATCTATAAGGGTTCCGTTTTTGCCATTTTGGCTACGGAACCCTAAAAAGTTCCAAGAACTTACGTAGGATGCCCTGAAAATTTCGGGAATTTAATACTTAGGAACGTATATTTGACATGTGTTATACCTCTTTCTTACAAGCATAGCCTCATTATTCGAAAACACTGGCCACTTAGAAAAAAAAAACAATGTCCGATTTTCAATTGTTTTTTAAAGTCGTTGAGTCGCTGGTGAAAATGGAGCTGTCCCGCGAAAGTTTTAGAGCAATGATTTATTATGACTTTAAAAGTGGATTAACACAACAACAATGTGGAGACCGATTAACTATTGCTTTTAGTAGTGAAGCACCTTCAAAGACGACCATATACAGGTGGTATTCGGAATTCCAACGTGGCCGTGTGTCTCTTGCGGATGACGTACGTGAGGGTCGACCGAAAACGGTCGTTACCGATCAAAACATCGATGTTGTTCGCCAACTGATAAAGGAAGATAGGCATGTTACATATCGGGAGATTCAGGAGACTTTAGGCATTGGAATGAGTCAGGTACAAGTTATTTTACAACAAGAGTTGGGCGTGCGGAAGTTATTTTCCCGGTGGATTCCTCACTTGTTATCTGACGACCAGAAAACGGTACGTGTCAATTGGTGCCGCAAAACTTTAAAAAGATTTAATGGAGGAAGCTCAAATGCCGTTTTTAGTATTGTGTCAGGTGACGAATCATGGATTTACGCATATGAGCCTGAATCGAAAAACCAATCTCGAGTTTGGGTTTACGAAGACGAACCGAAGCCGACAAAAGTTGTTCGTTCTCGCAGCACGATCAAAAAAATGGTAGCCACGTTTGTCTCCAAATCGGGTCACGTGGCGACTATCGCTCTTGAAGATCGAAGAACTGTCAATGCCGATTGGTATATAGGCGTTTGTTTACCGATTGTTTTTGCTGAACTGCGAAAAACTAACCCTAACCGCCGTATTATACTACACCATGATAATGCCAGCCCTCACACCTCTCAGAAAACAGACGACTATCTGAAGGGCGAAAACGTCGAATTACTGGACCATCCTCCGTACAGCCCCGACCTAAGTCCCAACGATTTTTTTACTTTCCCGAAAATAAAGAATCGGTTGCGTGGTCAGCGTTTTCAGACCGCGGAAGAAGCAGTCGACGCTTATAAAATGGCCATTTTGTCAACCCCCACTTCAGACTTCAATAACTGTTTTAAAAACTGGTTTCAGAGAATGAAAAAGTGTATTAAACACAAAGGAGAATACTTTGAAAAACAATAAAAGTACTTTTATTTCATTAAAATGCGTATTTTTTCCGATTCCCGAAACTTTCAGGGCAACCTACGTACCAAGTACATATCTGCAGTCGATGACGACAGGCATTCTGCAGCCTCCTTGCTTCTTGGCGGCTCGCTCGACGTATTGTCTGATGTATTCCACTCCGGGAAAGTAGAGGCTGTTGCCTACTGTCACTAATAGGTAGCCGAGGCCTGACGCGTTCTGTAATGAGAAATAACACTCGTGTTATAAACTTAATTCTTACTTCGACAGAAATAATGAAATGTGTTGAAGCCTCCTTGGCACTCAATAGTCCTAATAATCCTGGATACTGCCAGGTTGCCAATCGCTAGCGCTTGGTAGCGTATCGTAGTTTTCCCTCTCTGTCACTCTTGCATATTATTGCGACAAAGACAGCTAGCTGCCTTTCGTTTACGATTGACGATTAAGCGCTAGCGATTGGCAACTTGGCTAAGCACCCAGGTCGGGAAAAAATACAAAAAGTGGGTCAGAGTCCAAGTTCAGTATTTTGGACGTTGATGAATTAAGGGTTAAAGGGCAGTGCATAGAGTAATGCACCTTGCAATTTTAACAGACGTCAGAATACTGGGTTCAATTTTTAGAAGGGAATAGAAGATTTTGGAGATAATTTGGCCAAATTAACGTAACGTATGCCCTATGAGTATCATTGATGTCGAGCTTTTATCTGAAGATGTCTTTGATTCTTCAAACCGGATATCTACGTCTTTGACCTAATTTCGGACTGTACAGTATTTCGTAGCCTACACGTTCTTATTTGTATAATATTTATTTTTTCGTCTCTGTATTTTGTGTGTGCTACGAATAAAGTTTTTTCTATTTCTATTTCTATTTCTATATGCTCAAACTGTGCAACGCTAGGGTGAACTTATGCACGGAAAGTGACATTTTTCTGAACAGTGAAGTTGGTATTGCCGAGATTGTCTTTCTATCCTCGCAATTGTGAAATAATGTATAATATTTAGGCGGTGTTGAAATTTAGTCTTTTTATTTCTACTCTTGTCGCCCGTATATAATCAATGACACTTGTGCAGAAAATTTGTATCCATTTGTATGCTATTTCGTACAGCTATTAAATCGAATAATTATCCCAAGATATTAAGATGTCCCAAGATACTGTTTGTTTCCCAATAATAAATGAAAACAAATAAAACAAACATATCGTTGGTCCTTCGAGCCGGATACGATCTTAACCTATTAACTGGACGATATTCTAAATAATGCATTAAGGAAGTTTCGCAGTACCGTGACGATCTCAGCGTCCATCTGTGGCCTGGCGCTAGGGTACAGCAGCAGCAGCACATTCAGTACCACTCCCACTAGGATACCAAGTTCCACTCCCACGGCGAGGCACACGCAGAAAGTGGCGAAGGCCGGGACTAAGTCGGCGCGGCGGGAACGCCACATCGGTTTTACTACCTGGAATTATTATAATAATATATTTCAAGATTAGAAAACATCAATTTGTTTTTTTATAATTAAACAAATTTATATTGAAGTTACTTTTTTACAATGCGGATAAAAAAAATAACTGCGAAAGCCTCTGTTTGTCACGGGATTTGAACCCGCCTCCTCTGAGTTACCGGCTCAGCGTGCTCCCAATTACACGCTATGCCGGTAACTCGGAGGAAGCGGGTTCGAATCACGTGACAACCAGAGGCTTTCGCAGTTATTTTTTTCTATGGTAAGCACATCTGTTACGACATTGTGGGAATAACATATTTATTCATGAACCGCAAAGTTACAAATATTTCTTATTATCTAGAGGCGCTGTTCCCAATTTTTCGATTTTTAATTTCATAGAACGTAATCTGGTTACGAAGATGGAAACATTCGGAAGATTGCGGGACACTTCTGAGTTAGATTGGCTCAGGACCGAGATGAGTGGCGTACTAGAAGAGAGGCCTATGTTCAGCGGTGGGCGATAAATGATGATGATGATGATGAATCTGGTTAGACTGATAACTCAATGTCAAGTTTGTCAGCCTCCGTAGCCTAGTTGGTAGAGACCCTGCCTACGAAGCTGGAGGTTCCGGGTTCGAATCCCGGCGAGGGCATTATTTGTGTATTTATTTATCACAATTGTTTGTTCCTTGGTCATGGCTGTCTATAATGTAATTACGTATCTGTATGTATCTATCTATTATATGTATATATCGTCGCCTGGTACCCATATCACAAGCCTTATTAAATAAAAATAAATAAATAAATATCTTGGGACATCTTACACAAATCAACCTAGTCCTACGATAAGCTAGTACCCACATCATAAGCCTTAATTGAGCTTACCGTGGGACTAGGTTGATTTGTGTAAGATGTCCCAAAATATTTATTTAAAAAAAAATAGTTATAATACTCACAAAAGTTTAAATTCAATTCTACGACATGTTAGTGAACAATAAAAGACTGTTCATTAAAAATTCGTGAATATTAACTATCGTAGGACGAAATGTTAGATGATACGTTTACAACCGAAACAGGTTAAAGAACCCATTCGTAAGTTAAATAGTACATTATAAGGTCATTACTCTTTCTAACGATAAAACTGTCTAGTATAAATGTAAATAAAGAATGGTTAAGATAAACGGTAAAATTATGTAGGTATACATTTTAATAGGTCTGGCAACTTAATTAAGATAAATAAACATTTAAAATGGTGATAGTAATATATATATATATACAGTGTGTTTCCATGACCCGGGCATTTACGAAAATGGGTAATAATACGCATTACTAGCAATCGTTTTGTTGCCAAACGCTGTGAGTGGCTGCGATCTGTCATTGTAAAGTACAAATTAACGATCCATTTTGAAGTACATTGCTTCTCAACTAACTTTTCTTAGAAAGTTAATTACTTTTAAAATTAGCATTTTGAATCGAATAATGTTCACGGTTTGGCTAGAAATCTGCATCGCATTCCTCGGTTTCGATAAAAGCCAGTATCATAGACACACACTGTATATAATTATGCTATTATTCGTACAAATACAATTAGAGGTAACCGTTTGTAAAATTTGCCGCATAGTGACGAAAGTAAGAATACATTTTGACACCATCTCAACTCTTCCCGTGGGTATCGTAAGAGTCGAACGCGGGCTTAGTGCTTGATAATGGAGACCTAAGCTCTACGAAGCATGTCACGCGTAGTTACGAAATACACCTGAGTTCACCTGTTTAATTATAAGGCACTGGTCTCACCGCGAGCTAGTAAGCTATGAACTATCAGCTATAAAGGGGGCGTTCAAGTATTACGTAACGCAATTTTGGGGGGTAGGGGGGTCTCGTAAAACGTTACTGGTCCGGGGGTCTTCCTTACAACACGTTACGTAACATTGTTTTCTTTTTAAGTAAAAAACTAGGGAATCAAAACTCCCAAATTGGGAACCCTTTTCAGTTACGTTTCACGGGGAATCCGATTACCGCAAAGGTAATTACAACTATACCAAGGATAAAAACTATAACATAACTTTTTGCGACTTTAGGGTAAAAATGGTCGGGAACAAAAGATACGCACTCCAGTGTAAATACAAGAGAAACTGCGATACTCACCCGGCGGTGATAGCTGATAACTGGGCGAGTATAGCCGTCTTTTTTATTAACACGGGAGTGCGTATCTTTTGTTCGTGTTTATAAACGATAGTTCATAGCTTAGTAGCTCGCGGTGGTACCAGTGCCTTACGCTATTTCATCTGGCTGACATGAAAGAAAATCGAAAGGAAATTAGATTCCGCCTAAAATGGTGCATGTAAAACGAAACATAAGTAAATATGTCCTTACCTCATATTCTATCATAAATATCACAGCACATATCACAACGGCCGCCAACGCCGCTTTGGGTATGTAGTAGAAATACGGGGTTAGAAGACTCAGCGCCAGAAGTACCAGCGTACCTGGTAATTAAAACAATAGGAATTTAGTAAGGAAATATTGTATAGTTGCCGATTTCTAAGAATGAACTTTTGTCAATTATAGATTAATCCTTACTAAGAATACATTTGTCACCACCCCAACTCCTCCTGTGGGTGTCGTAAGAGTCGACTAAGGGATTGAAGTGTCACTGAAGACCGCCACGTAAAAGTCACGAAAGAATGAATGACTTGCGTCAAAATATTGAAGCAAATTCAATAAGAAATTTTTTGGCCAATCTTACAGTTGCTATTAGATTTGCTGTCAGTCAGTACTAACAAAGAATACTAATTTTCAAATTCGCTATGTTTAAATGACACGTTGTAGTGAGAGTAATAACGTGTAGTAAAACTTCAAAAATCGTAAATGTCGTGCATCAGTCTTTATCACACTGATGACGCCGTTGTGGGAGCGACAGAGACAGATAAGCGGAATCATGTTACCTGTATAAACGCTGCCGAATTGCGTGGCAACACCGCTGGCATGGTTCACGGCGCTGCGCGAGAAAGAGCCAGAGATAGGGAACGAAGGAACGCAGTATGTTAGAGAGGGACAGCGTTAGCACTCTTGTGTCGCGTATATTCGCGGTTAAGCTCCGTTTGCCGTTAAACTGTGAGTGATAATCGTGAATTTCTAGTAGTACCGCGAACTTCAAAAATCGTAAATTCCGTGCATCTGTTCTTATCACACCGATGACGCTTTTGTGGGAGCGACAGAGACAGATAAGCGAAATTATTATATTACCTGTATAAACGCTGCCGAATTGCGTGGCAACACCACTGGCATGGTTCACAGCGCTGCGCGAAAAAGAGCCAGTGATAGGAAATGCGCCCACGAAGGAACCCAGTATGTTAGAGAGGGATAGAGTTAGCAGCTCTTGTGTCGCGTCTACTGATTCACCGCTGGCTAAAATTAAAAAAAAAGTTTATTTCGTGTAACCAAAGACTCATAGGGATTTAAAAGTAAATTCGATAATTCTAAAAATGAAATAAGACAAAAACAAGTTACAGCCGGTGAGTAAAACCAGTTATGGAAAATCAATGCATAAAAATTACTAAAAATATATGACATACAATGTACTAAAAATCTGCGACCATAATATAACATGGACGTCTAACGCCAGCTCAAAAATGCCCCCAAAAGCAATTGTTCAATTGTGCCAAGAGATGGGCCGGACTCTGGACATAGCGCTTTTCTTAACACCGCGCATAATTTCGGCGCAACATCTATGACAAATGTTTTTAGAATATAGCCAATCAAAAATTTTGATGGACCAATCACAACTATTTTTAAATGTCGGTTTAAGTTTTTATAGGTTGATATTGACATTCATTACTGTGCTGCATTGAAGAGGGCTGACACTTGTCAACTAAAATTCAAACCGTTTTTGAAAAGCAATTTAATATGGCGTGCGGCTTCCATGTTTTATTTGTTGGTAGACTAAAAATATATTCAATGAATAATGAGAATATATACAAAAGAAGAGAAATTGTCAATGATAATTTATCATAAATATAGAACCGAAGCTTGATAATAATCGCTGCATTTAGACTTGGACATGCCTAATTACATATACATTAAGACAATATCTCTTTTGTTTACATCTTGTAATAATACGTGCCACGACTACTGAATATTCACCCTGCCACCATAATAGTGTTAATATTGAGTCTATTCATAATTCGGTTATTACATCCATGGAAACATTTACATTAAGGTGAGTTCAGACCAAAAGAGCATTCGCTGTTCTATCCCCCGCTCTACGAAATCAACCAATCACGTTTTGTGTAACGATCGAATTTCGTAGAGTGGGAGGTTAGAATAGCGAATGTTCGCTTGGTCTGAATGCACCTTTAGGTGTTACAATATATTTACAATAGTTACACATGGACCCTGATAGGGCACAGCAAGTCTTAAATCCAAATTATGCTAGGTGTGAGAGACTACCTACTTGTGAATTCTAACTTTATTTAGTAATGAAGCACGGGGAGGCGAAGGGGTGAAGAAGAAGAGGTGCGGAACAACAGCAAAGCCGATTTATTGTACACTGGTTACAACTTAGGCGAACTCACTAGGTCTAGGTAACCTATCTTTGGGTAGGGGTAGATGTACCTATGCCTAGTGAGGGAGTACTAAGTCACTAGACACTATAGTGCTCAAACCAAGGTTGGGTCACAAAGCGTGCTAGGACGTAGTCCCTACTGCTGCTCAAATAAACCTCGGTCGCATGCCGAGGGTCATTATTCTCAGGGAGACAAACGATAGCGCGATCTAACTCGACCACGGGGCCATCTAGCGGCGGACGGCGGAACTACAGTACTGCAGTAGTGCAGCTCGTTGCATCGTCGCAGTGTTTGCGCTTGCATTGCGCGTACCTGCGCGCCTTCATGGCTTGCCGTTAGGTGCCGCTAGTAGGGTGGTGTTACAGTAACACTTAAATTTAATGGTTTGATATTTTTTAGTTGTATTAGTAATATGCATTTGAGTAGGCTAGCACATGATTGATGCGACAATATGTCGCCGCGAGATGGACTATCCGTCTCTCTTTTATTCAAATATATATATAGTTTAGTTTATATATAGTTAGTAAAAGACGGCAGATCTATCTCGCAGCGACATACTGTCGCACCAATCATGTGCTAAGCGTGCAGTAGTTAAGGTCTTACCGAAAGCTTTAGCAATTGCCACATTCCCGAGCACGCCGATGATTGGGACTAGAATAATCGACGACCCCAGCTCTGAACACATCTCGATGAAAGACACGTAGTTCCCGTTACTGTATGTGCTGAAGGGAGGCAGGTTCCAAGATGGCAGCCCTTCTCTGAAAAAAAAGGAATATTTAAAAGAGCTTTCTCAAACTTGCAAGGAAATATAGACACATTAAATATTATCAGTTTGGATCCGGAAGTACCATATCGCTAATTCGATGACTGAACTTGACATGTAATGAAATTTCATACAACTACTTTGTAGTCGTAGTTCTGGAAAGTATTGATTGTACTGATTTCAAACAAACAAGAATACGGGCGTACTTTATTATACATTACAGATTTATATTTTCAACTTCGAGTTACAGGCATGGATACCATGGATTAGGTATTTCTCACTTACTTGACTCTCCCCGTGATCCGGAACGGCTGAGATCCGTGGGACTCGAAACCGAACGATATCAAAGAGCACACTATGACGACGATCGCGTTCTTTAGAATGTGATTTCAAACAAACAAGAAAACGGGCGTTCTTTATCATACATTACAGATTTATATTTTCAAATTTGAGTTACAAGCATGGAGTCTATGGATTAGGTTTTTCTCACTTACTTGACTCTCCCCGTGATCCGGAACGGCTGAGACCCGTTTCGAAACCGAAAGATATCAAAGAGTACACTATGACGATGATCGCGTTCCTGTGCGTGTTTCAAATAAGTGTTACGAATTACGGGTAATAATTCCTCACTTAATTGACTCTCCACGTGATCCGAAACGGCTGAGATCCATAGGACGCGAAAGCGAACGATATCAAAGAATACATTATGACGACGATCGCTTTCTTTGGAGTGTATTTTTATCGCGTTCTTTCGAGTGTATTTTCAAAGAAACAGGAATGAATTACAGATTTATATTTTCAACTTCGAGTTACAGGCATGGATTCCATGGATTAGATTTTTCTCAATTACTTTACTTTCCCCGTGACCTGGAACGGCTGAGATCCGTGGAACTCGAAACCGAACGATATCAAAGCACACACTACGTATTTTTATCGCGTTCTTTCGAGTGTATTTTCAAAGAAACAAGAATGAATTACAGATTTATATTATTATTTTCAACTTCGAGTTACAGGCATGGATTCCATGTATTAGGTATTTCTCACTTACTTGACTCTCCCCGTGATCCGGAACGGCTGAGATCCGTGAGACTCGAAACCGAACGATATCAAAGAGCACACTATGACGACAATCGCATTGTTTGGAGTGTATTTTTATCGCGTTCTTACGAGTGTAATTTCAAAGAAACAAGAATGAATTACAGAATTATATTTTCAAATTCAAGTTACAAGCATTAAGTCCCTGGATTAGGTATTTCTCACTTACTTGACTCTCCCCGTGACCCGGAACGGCTGAGATCCGTGGGACTCGAAACCGAACGATATCAAAGAACACACTATGACGACTATGGCGTTCCTAGGCGTGTTTCAAATAATTGCTACGAACGACGGATAATAATTCGTCACTTACTTGACTCTCCCTGTGATCCGGAACGGCTGCTGAGATCCGTGGGACTCGAAACCGAACGTTATCAAAGAGCAGACTACGACGACGATCGCGTTCCTGGGCGTGTTTTTTTTTTTTTTTTTTTTTTTTATACCACGTCGGTGGCAAACAAGCATACGGCCCGCCTGATGGAAAGCAGTCACCGTAGCCTATGGGCGCCTGCAACCTCAGGGTGTCACATGCGCGTTGCCGACCCAATAAAAATAACGTTGGCACAACAAATAAGTGGCTCCACTCCACCTGATCGTAAGTGAAAAGTAGAGCCCAAATCGCGGCGGCAACGAACAGGAGACAATTAGTAACCTGTTAGTTGCCACCGCCTTGCTGGCCCGCTAGATGCTGGTAAATACACCGGCTGACCCCGAAACACGGCAAACACGAAGGTAAGTCATTTCACGGGCGTTTACACCGAATGTACGGTGGTAGCCAACCAGGCGGGTACTAGTAAAAATACCCTACCACCGGCTGAGAAGCTGGATACTCAGTATTTCCCTTAGTCGACTCCTACGACACCCACGGGAAGAGAGGGGCGGTGATTTTTGTATTCTTACTCCGTCACCGCACGGATAAAAACAAATAATTTGTTTCAAATAATTGCTACGAACTACGGGTAATAATTCCTCACTTACTTGACTCTCCCTGTGATCCGGAACGGCTGAGATCCGTGGGACTCGAAACCGAACGATATCAAAGAGCACACTATGACGACGATCGCGTTCCTGGACGTGGATAACAGCCAGAGGGTCTTTTTTAGACCCTTTTTGCTTCTGGATAGGTTTATGTCTTTCATTTTCTGGGAATAAGATAATAATTGTCAATTGAGTATTTATAACGTGAATAAATTAGATGAAAAAACTATTGGTCAGCAATAGCATTGGTAGCAGTAGTAAGTAAAATGACAAAGAAGTCGAAAATACATTATTTCTGAAAATAATTACTTTAACATAATGTTACTGTCAACGAAGTCAAAAACATATTATTTCTGAAATGTTATTGTCAAAATTTGCTTAATTTGAATTTAACGATAAGCCTCAAATATTTTATAAATTCTTATTTAACAAGAAATACTATTAAAACCAAACGTAATTCAGAAAAATAAAAATTAATATATATACTTACACGCATTACTAGTAAAATAATTATACAAGTAATCCCTAGGACACTGTCGGCAAGTCTCGCATTTGGTATATTTTCTACGACCTGTAAAAAAATAATATTGTGGAAAACTCACTCATGCGCTTGAATGAAAGTAATAATTCACACATATTTAATCATATTATAGATAAGTACCGTATTGTCGTTCATCATATACGTATAACCGGAAGTCAACAACAGCATGATGATGGTCTCATTGAATGATCAGCGCTGGCTTGCGCCAGCATCGCGCTGAGATGAGACTATTTCGTGGCTTTGTTTATTTCTGTTTTGTTAGTTTAGTATGCGTCTTTGTTAAGTCAAGTGTTACAAAGTTTGTCAATAAATTATTAATGTTACCATTTTGACAGTCGTGATGAACCCTCCAGACTTAAAGCTGAGCCCAAGCAGGCCTTTCAGCTGCGACACGGCGATGATGACTGACGTAGCCGATGTGAACCCCACGGTTACTGGCACTGATATGAAGTCTATCAGGACCCCTGTCAAATAAACCCGCGTTTCATCTCTCCCTCATAATGTCGTGTTCGTTGCCTACTACCGCGAACACCGAAGTTCGTAAATTTCGGAGATTTGTCTCTGTCACTCTAAGGAAGGCGTCATTAAGGCCCGGCCACGACATTGGTCTAAGGCGACCAGCGACGAGCGAATCCGTGAGTTGTAGCGAGATGCTGATATGGGTACTCCCTCTCGCACGTATGGTTTTCCGCTAAGCCGGTCGCCTTAGACCAATGTCGTGGCCGCGGCATTAGAGTGACAGAGAAAAATCCCCGAAATTTACGAACTTCAGTGTTCGCAGAAGGGCCGCTGATCTACTACTGCAACCTTTGAAAATTGTAAATTTTGAGCATCTAGCTCTTTCACTCCAATTACGGCACCATTATTGGAGTGACACAAATTATCCAAGTCGGCAGTAGGTCCGCTGCTGTCAATCAGACTAAAGGTGTTATCTGCATACCGTCGGGAACAGTGCAATACCGCGTAACTACCAAAGCAGATAGAGTCCAAATATCAAACAATTGACACTCAAATTCACCCTAATTGAATTTGTTAGTTACGCGGTATTGCACTATCCCCGACGATATAAACATACCGTACCTATACATATACACACTTGCTATAGTTGCCGATTTCTAAGAATGAACTTTTGACAGTTATAGATATATGGAATTCGATTTATTTCATAAAATACAATGAGGTGAGAACAAACTATCTAGACTAAAATTAAATAATAAAATTCTGTTGGGGTGTCTGTGGTTTTCAGTGAATGGTGAAGCACGTTGTATATGGACGGATTCGAAGATGTTTAGTATAGGATTCCTGCTCCGTCTTTGATATGCCTTCTGGTGCCTCTTATATACAGTTATAGATTGATCCTTACTACTTAGTATGAGGTTAAGACTCACATTTTTTCCGATAGTCTTAACGTCATATATATTTCATTTCTAAATTGTCCGTAAAATGTTCATTCTTAGAAATCGGCAATTATACCTGCTACTTCATACGCAAGAGACGTAGGTAGAAATAAACTGAATGTAGTTTGGCCAAAATTTAGATTTATAACTATTGTCCCGTTGCCTCTATCACATGACTCACTGGGTAAAAAAATTATGACCATATTATTTAAAGAATGGTTGGTAAAAAAAATTTTACTAAATAATACTTTGTTTGTCATATCCAATTGACAAAACTAATAGGCGACATATGGGACGCATTATCTACGACACAATTTTATATATTATTAATACAATCGAATAGTGTCAAAAAACCTTCACTTATACTCGTATTACCTACAATTAAGATCAAGGTTCCATTTAACATTCAACAGTCATTATTGTACATAAAATTTAAAAAAAAGGTTAAGTAAAAAGACTGCCTGGACGGTACATTAACTTATGTCCTGAGATAAAGATACAAGGTACCTAAGACAAATAAGGTATGTTATGAATGCAATCTAGATATTTTTCAAGCAACGTTTATATTGATTTCATTATGATACCTAATTACCAACTGGTGTATTAAGGTGCGACCACACCAGTGATCAAAAAACGGCGATGGTACGGAATCGTAGAGACGCATTGTATCCGTAACGTTTTTGTCGCATGCTCCCCCGACTGCTGCTTAAAATACGCATTGATGCAGCGTTCAAAACCATTTGATTGTACTTAAGTATTAGTAATTAACGGGAATAGCCACATTATTAATGAGAATGAGCTTGATTTAAGAAATTGAAAAAATGGGATGGTTGACGGTTTCATTCTGTAACCAAAATGCCGCTAACAATTATTTCCCTGAGGGCAAAATATACCCAACATTATGAATGGTGTCGGCTATTTAAGATGGAGCATCGACCAGACTAAGTAGGTATATTGTGGGAGCCCTTTATAACTCTTTACCGATTCCCTTTGAGGCCAGAAATGTTGTGTAGGCACCTAAAATTGTTGCAGTACATGCCGAACTAGGTGGTTACTTCTTTTCCTTTAGTACATACAGCTTGTTGGTAGCCAAAGTTTGATAACCAGCTTCGAAACGGGAATAAAATCAGAGTAGGTAACTGGCTTTAAATTGGGACTTTATCATTACCGATTTGTAACCACTTTTAGTACTCGTAAACAACTTCGAAACGGGAAATAGAATCTTGTATTGTAATTGGTTATAAAATGGGACTTTTCTATTACTGATTTATAACTAAGTTTAGTAATTAGCTACCAAATCCGGCTACGAGACGGGAAAATTATTCCTATTTCGTAGCTGGTTAGCAGGCGGGAAACCATATTTCCCATTTGGCAGCCAGCTACCAAACGGTACTAAAGGCATTTTTTTTATAAGTGGTCCGCAGGAGCAGAAAGTGTGCATAGCGATTTCCTCTGATTCCTTACAGAACCTGCATGCGTTATCTTGTTTTTTATCCATTAGGAATATAAATATACCCATTGAAAAATACATTAGTCCATACCATAAAACGGTTTCCGTTAATACAAGTTTATATACCTAGTTTACACATTTATTAACAGTCTCAAGATCAATTGGTATAATTGCCTTCGCAAATAATTGATTTATAAGGCAAAGATTGCCGTATTATGAGTAGTAATTATCGACAGGCTATTTGCTCGTTTGCCTCCTAAATAATACGCAATAAAAACTTGCGTTTTTATGACGATTGTAATAGTTACGAGTGCTGATAAGTAAATTTACCATACCATCCGCTTATTAACTTCATATTATCCTTGCTAAATAAGGGTATTTTTACCTATAATTCAACAGATGTAATGGGCAAATGCAATCATGCATGAGGTAAATATAGCTAATTAAATTAAAATTTCTCTTCATAACTTGTGTAAAATTCTCTACTCTACATTACCGTGTTGTTTTTTATGACTCAAACAATGTTCAATGCTCTGAAGGTAAGATCTTATAATTAGATTAAAACAAATTGTAACTAACTAATTGGGTACATTTGCCTCACAGTTGACATTGCCTGTGGCCTTATATCTTTTGATCTAGAAAACAAAAATGCTTGAAAAATCTTAAGGAGACTAATTACAAAGGAATAGCTTAAGAATTTAGTATCTAAATCGTGTTGTAAATTTAAACTTTTGACCGCCACAGTAGCTTGTGTTTAAGCCCACCAATTAAAATAATTGCAGTTATATTGGTGTGCCGTTAGAGGTAACTTTGCCAACACAGTATGAGGACTATTTTCAAATAGTAACTTGTTGTTGTTGTTGTACATATTCTGGGATTTTTTTCCGCAACTCGACATCAAACGTGCATATTTTGCGTGGTCCTAACGCTGGCCCAGTACTTGTTGATAAGACTTCACACACACTCTTGAATTTCTTCGCAGGTGTATGCAGGTTTCCTCACGATGTTTTTCACCGTAAAGCTCTTCGTAAATAAGTTTTAAAAACACTCATGGGTACGAGCTTGGGATTGAACGCACTACCTCTGCATAGCAGCCGTGCGTTTTGGTAACTTTCTCCGTATTTCGAATTGCATTGCCCTTAGTGGGCAAGTCAACAGATCTTTCCACATCTTTAATAGTTTTCACACCGTACAACATTAAGAAATATAATGATTGTATTTATTGTAATTGAAGCAGTTTATCATTTAATAATGACATTAAAAGCGCGTGCGGCTGACGACATCTATCTTCCGCACACTCGTTATTGACGACATACTTGGGGCGGTTTGCACCAAGTATAACTAAACTACACACAAAAACCGATTAACATTAGGTAGAAGATTACTATACTCAAAATTGTAATCGTCACTTTTTTTTAAATTTGGAACTTTTAATGTGATTTCCAATCCGAAACGCGAGCTCTTTCCATCCTGAAAAAAACATAATTTCGAAGCACATTTATGCGCAATTAAGTCCTGATTCACTAAAAAAACTCCAAAGTAATTTGCACTGTCTGTGTCCTTGTGGGGCATACAACTAAAATAGAAATCTTCTTTCCCAGGAAGAAACAGGTAATTTTCCGGGGAAAGATATATCGTCATATTTAGTCAATAAAGAAATATTTGGAACTCACCTAAATGCAGCATCCCCATAACAAGTTGCACAACGCCAGTAAGGAAGCACAGGAGAACGGCATATTCAGGTCGTGGTGGGGTCCCTTGGATCTGAGCGTGGGTCATTAATGCCAGCAGCGCTGTGGGTCCGAGGGTGATGTCTTTGCAAGAGCCGAAGATCACGTAGACGAAGCAGCCCATGAAGGAGGAGTAGAGACCATCCTACACAGACAGGAGTACAGGATCACGGATGGTTATAGTTTGTTGATTAATAGTGTAGTGGAGCAAATCTCAATAAGCTTGTACATTTGGATCACGTCCTCGATATTGATAAAAATTGGTAAGCTGGTGAAGAGTCGATGATACTGAGCAAGATCCACTACATTTCCCAAAATGTTCCAAAATGTTTGTATGAAACATTCCTTTTTTGTTACCAGAATCTTATACATTATTGGTAGGACGAGATCCAAATGTACAAACTTTTTGTGAATTGCTCACTTGACATGGCGGAGTGCTATGGAAATAAGGGAATGTCAAGACGAAAAATGTTGCGGGCGGTCTTTGCGGTAGTCAAAGATTATGTAGCTACAGAGTAGATACAGTCCTGGGGCCTTTCATGAGTAATGTCCTTGGTAAATTGTGGGGGCTCGGAATAATTGGAAAATTTTAAAGTACACATCATATTATAATTTGAAAGCTATCGTCAATGTGGGAATTAATTTAATTCGTACTCACTTTCATGGAACAACTTAAATTGTTTTATTAAATATTTTTGGGTTGTGTTCTTAAGTAGTAATACACTATAAATTTTAATTGGTAGATGTCATATAATACCAACTAAATAAATACCAAATTGACCTACGCCGGAGGTGGGATTTGAACCCACGTCCTCAGCTGTCGTGGTATCTAAACCACTCAGCCACTCCAGCTGGAGTAACGGGTATATATGCAATCTAATTAAAACGTAATTCGTACTCTTAACATTTATTCCCCTAAACTATATTTGGAAATTTTAAATAAGTATTTTAAAGCCCTCCTGTGCGGCTTATTTCTCTAAAATATATAGTCGAGATCCAGCATAAAATCGCTTCTATTCAAACAGAATCACGGAAGCTCACTCATTTATTATTTCCAAGCTGGAACGAGAATCCCTAGAGGTAATTAAACATGCAAGATTACCTGGGGCTCTAAGCCGGCGAGCGTAGCGTAAGCCAGTGCCTGTGGGATAACCGTCAGACCCACTGTGATCCCCGCTATCAGGTCAGCCACTGCCTTATCTGAGTTGTACTCGGGAAGCCACGTCACTATGGGCAGCCGTTTGCTCAGCAGGCGTCGGCACCATGCTTGATTTTTGAATCGGTTTTTTGACGGTGACGGCATTTTGGTTTGGTACCTGGGAAAGGTAAAAAAAAGTTGTAATAGTAGAACAAATATTATGATAGCTATAATAGACCTGCTGCTATTTGCTACAGGAAAATAAGCCGATTCTGTAGATGTCACGGCAACAAACTAAGCGCAAAGAGAACTAGCAATGCTTTTTATTCAGAACAAATGCAATTACCGTTTACGTCAATGTTGCGAGTTTTATACAATATTAGCAGCACTTGCACTAATGTGAATAGGTGTATTTGTGTCCAAATATCTAAGTGAAACATGAAAAAGACGAAGACGATTGAAATAATACTTGGTAGGTGGTACACTAGGTACTATTATTACAAGAAATAAAATATATTTGCACGAAATAAGGCTAGGATCAAAGTGCTCAGAAACTCGATGTAGCAATAAATTATATGTGGAAAGTTTAAGCTACGTTCCGTAGCTTGTATACTCCGCTTTACTTAGTTGGCTTTTATTTCTACAAAATGAACGGGGCTTGAAATAAAGTTCATAGTTAATTTCGTCGCGTACACCGAAAGTTTTCCGCGTGCCGTGGTTTCTAGTTTCCACACGGGGTGAGGCAAACTAATGCGGCATTTATGTACTGGCTGACAATACTAGTACTTAGTCAATGCCCCCGTTAGGCGGCGACGGTCGGATTACATCCCACCGCGGCCTACAAAGCTCTGAAGGGAATATTGGGCCAGTTGATTTAATTTAAGGCCCTTTGTGTCGCACACTTCCAATTTCCTAATAAACGGCTTCGGCTAAACACGACCGTCCGAGAACAAAGGCAGTTCTTACAGATGAAAGGGCCTTGTATGTATTATTGTACAAAATGACAAATATTACGCATTATTACGGAGCTCACTGTGTCTCCTATTTAAGCCTTAAGTCCGGGATTAAATTCAAAAAAGGTCTCGGGACTAGGGTCATAGTGCTGGTAAATATTTACTTTCTAGGGAATCAAAGCTCTGTTATTTCGCGATCCAATTCCCAGGCTTCTATAATCCCTTCGCAGGGAGTGATAAAGTTACGATTGACAAAATCCAATTACAGCAATAGTCCGAACGGAAATATCCGGAGTAGATAGTTGGACGTTCAATACAAAAAAATATAACAAAAACTTGGCAGTTTCGGTCCCTCCCGGGTTGGGAGGGAAACAAATCAATTACTGTCAATTCTGTCCAACAGAATACGAAACTGGCAGAGGATAATAACCTATTAAGGTGAAGTCTGGCAGAACGGGCACCTTCGATAACCCTGGATATTGTGGTCGGTCTGTTAATTTGGCACGAGATGTAACATCGGCTGATTGCTAATAAACCTTTGGTGAACAATGTCCCTTTGTTGCTAAAGTCAGGTGGGTCTAACCAATTATTTGCTAGGCATTCAATTGGGATTTCGATTAACCTTTGTGTCTACATTAATACCTACAGAATATAGCTGTGTAATGAAAATGTTTACATTTAAGTATGATGCTTAACAAAGCAGACCTGATTTCGATTCTTAATTTTATAAGGGATTGTTTATATTATGTCCATTAGGGTGTCCCATATTTTACGAGTTTTATAAATTAATAACGCATACCCCCTAAATCGGTTTCTTTTACCTCAAAACACACTAAACAACAAATCTGTTAATTTCTGTAACTGCAACCCGTGCCGACTTTCATGCCATTTTCCTATACAATATATGAATATGACCTATTTTTTTTAGTTTTTTTTATTTTCTTTTCTATGGCTTTAACTTACTGTCTGACTAATTTTTTTCATAGTAATTTGTATGGGAATTTCAGATGAAAGTCGGCACGGGTTCCTGTTATAGGAATGAGCAGATTTTTTTTTCAGAACGTTTTGGGGTTAAAAAGAGATTTAGGGGGTATGCGTTATTCATTTCTAAAATTCGTAAAATATGGGACACCCCAATGTCCATGGTGTTTGTTTATGCACAAGAGGTAACCGAAATTTTTATTCTGCTAATGGAAAGTTACAACTATTACAAGATTATGAGAAGAGCCTAAAACCATTCTGATTTTATTAATGGAAAATTTTGCAACACAGAAACTTACCGTCAGGACATAATATCATCACAATTAACGACAATGCATACATTCAACAGATAATTGAATAAGTAGCATGATGGTTTGCCGGCATGCATGGCCCTGGCAAGTCAATTTGTTTCGCTAAGCATTATGAACTATAGGTAAGTGAATAAACTGTGATTTTGTAACGACATGTTTACACCTAAACCAGAGTCGAATTCATCGATAAACCAGCATACGGTGGTCTTTGATAACAATCATTGGGTGTAGTAAATATAGATAATAAATATTAGATATCATATACCAAAGAAAAACGACCAACATCACCTAACGCCCGAAGTGGGGATCGAATCCACGTACTCAGCTTTCGCGGCTGATGCCTGTACCCCTCGGCCTCTCGATCTTCGCATTAGGTTTTTGTGTTTTCGCAATACGGTAAATATAGATAGTAGGTATAAGTAGTGACGGTAGGCCGTGTGGTGACAGCAGTAAAAATACATTTGTCGCCACTCCAACTCTTCCCGCGGGTGTCGTAAGAGTCGACTAAGGAATTGAAGTCACTGAACATTCGGTGATAGAAGATTGATAATGGGCAGCAGCGTCATCATAGCGGACACAGTCCTCTGATCGCCAAACCGCTTGCCCAGCGGCGATAATGGGCAGATCGAATAAAAAACGGGCATTTTTACTTTTTTGCTAATATTTTACAGTTCCATATTAATATGATGCGAAGAACAAAACAAATGGAGTTGGAAAAACTCAAGTACATTTTATTATTGCCTCTCAATCACATGAAACTGATAATTTACTTAAACGATAGGATCACCATGTAGTTTTTGTCTAATTGCGTTAGTTTTCCGTGCGATTGATGATATCTTATACGTCTTCTATCAGGGAAAATTTTTATCATACTTCAAAAAATGTGTAGGTTCTCAATTCGAATCGTGTAACGATTAAAAAAATAAATATTCCAACGTGTTTAAGCCCGAGGTGGTCTATTTGTTGCTAAGTTGGACACAAATTCAAAATACATAGTTCAAGAAAAATTATCCCATTCACAAAAAATGACAATTAAATTGAATAAAATCTTATGTCAAAAGGAAGCCTTATTAATTTTAGTGGCAAATTTCAGAGGTAACTAAGGCCATTTCATGTAAAATAAATCAGATAAATCTTGTCTATATTTTACCGTAGCAAGTTAGGCAAGTATCTAAATCGGACAGCTTTTTCCTCGATTTTACAGCAGTTTTAATATGTATATCTTGATTGGTCATAAAAATCTTCGCTATCGGAGCAATATTTAAGCTTTACGACTTAGCGATTGCCATCAGGGATCAGGGGCCTTGTAATATTCATAATCCATGGAATGCGTTTTTCTACAAATTTCCTGCCTCGCACAGCTACACTCTCTGGAATGATTTGTCGCCTGCGGTGTTTCCGGACCGTTACGGTCTGCAAACCTTCAAGAAAAGAGCGTATTCCCATCTTAAAGGTCGGCAACGCACTTGTAATACCACGGGTGTTGTGGGTGTCCATGGGCAACGGTGATCGTTTGCCATCAGGCGATACGTCTGCTCGCTTGCCTCCTATTCCATAAAAAAAAGAATGATTCCAACAGACCTGAAGCGTATACAAAAACGAGTGGCAGTGACTCTGCCTACGACGCCGTGTTTATCAAAATGTATGTGCCTTGTTCACGGTTGTGTCTTACGTACCAATAGAGAGAAATCTCGCACGAATCACCCTGTATTTAATTTTGTATTCAATTTTAGTGTATATTAACATTAAAAAAAGGAGAAAAACTTAGCGCCTGTTTCACTATCTTCGTATAAAATAAATCATGTGAACATGTTTTGTCATAAGGATAAAGGCATGTTCAGATATTTTTGAGAGCTTCGGATGCCACGATATATCTGATGGCGACTGTAACTCGAACGAATCCCGTTACAACGTTTGAGAACTCGCGTAATCTCAAGAAAAACGCCGACTTCATCCATCGCATATTAATCGGCCCGCGCATGGGCAATAATTCCTCTCGAGATGATCTATCATTTCGGGAGTTGGGATGATAGCCACGTAATTCCCCGATCAATCCAGCGGCCGTTCGTGCTGGCAGAATAGATGAGACAAACCTGTCTATAGACGGAGCATAGACAAACAGTCGCCACTGAGTAGACCACTAGTGATTCTACATAGGTATTATGATTATGAGCAAGACGACACATTTAGAGATTATAATAATTATTACTGGCCAAATGGCCATGTCTGGAGATTAAAACATAAAATTTTACATATTTAAATTAGTAAGTTGTGTAATTGGAGGTTCCGGGTTCGAATCCTGGCGAGGGCATTATTTGTGTATTTATTTATATCAAAAATATTTGTTCCTTGGTCGTGGCTCTTTAAGTATCTATTTTATATATCGTCGCTTGGTAACCACATCATAAGCCTTAATTGAGCTTACCGTGGGACTAGGTCGATTTGTGTAAGATGTCCCAAGATATTTATTTATTTATTTGTGTTACAAAAGTTAAAAAAATTAAATTAAAATTATTTTATTAGCATACAAAAATTAATTATCTTACAATGACTGGTGACCCCTTGTAAGTTATTTACAAAATAACCTGTGCTAGGACCTAGGAGGCGTCGCTCTTCCTTAACAATTTTTTTTTAAATAAAGTTAGGGATATACTCCAGCAACCTTTGGCAGTAGTAAAAAGAGGCAAACATAAAAGTAAAGGTTCGTTAAGTATAGGTTCGTATTGTTGATCGCTCATAGAAAATTTGTATTTGTCGCTTTCAGTGCCAAAAGTTTTTACACAATTTAACTCCGAAACAAAAATAATGAAGATAATTTTGGTTTTGTTAAAGGCGATTTAATTATGCAGTGTGTAAATCTAATACGCGATCAATTAAACCAGGCATGGGATTCATTAGTGTAATCATGGATGACAAGGTTTTTTTTTAAAGTTACTCTTAATTATGACGCTACAGAATTTTTTTAAGACTATCGGAGCAGCAATGTGGTTACGAAAATTTGTTATTGTTGATATGGCAGTTATGTCACCTGCTTTTGAAATTAGCTGTCAACGAGTGTTTAACTCGCGTATGTTGCTCTACATTGCGCGCCGAATTATTTTGTATGGAACATTTTGTTGCTCTAATTTTAAGTAAAAGTTATTTGATTGTACTTATTATGTCTTAAACTAACACTCTGTATACAATATTACTGCAATCGACCAATAAGAGCTGATTTAACTGTAACCCCCACAACCCCTTGACTTAGGCAGTTTAGTTCTGAAAAATGCACAATGCGACGTCTTTAGGTTCTCTCGTCTATGATTGGAAAAAAATGCGAGAAAAAAGAAAAATGAGCAAGGTTTTCTAATCTGTGTTGTCGACCTTCGATGTTACCTCTTAGAAAACTCCGATCGTTGCCCTGTCGGACGTTTGCAGTCTGTTATATTTCGTTATTTTACATTACTACATAGTATAAAATCGAAAAATTAAAAAAAAAACCTGTGGGCATGTTTGCCGTATGCACCCAGCAAGGTGGGCTAAAATGGTTTCAGACTGGGACCCATGGGAAACCTTTGATGGGGCTGACCGGGGCATTGGCAGACCGAGAAGGAGATGGCGGGACGACCTGGAGGCTTTCTATCCACATTGGTGGGAGAACTGTGACGACCGGGCCGAATGGAGGAAAAGAGGGGAGGCCTTTGCCCAGCATTGGCACACTAAACCGGCCTAATAATATAAATAAATATATAAAAAACCTACTTCAACCGATTCCTCCAAGATCCTATCATCAGACCCCACGCTTGGTACCAACAGGTTCATCTGTTTGTTTTGAAGTCGGTTAAAAACAATTATCTTAATCGGTTGGCGTGACATTGGGTCATTCGTCTATTGTCGTACACATACTTAATGCATATTTAAGATATATGTACATGACGGGTCCACCGAAAGAGCATGTCTAGTCAATTCAAATTACAGAAGGAAAAACCACCTTACTTTTAACAGAATAAGGTGTGAATTTGCCCTGATTTTTTTAAGCACTGGACTCGTTTTTTCCGTGGACCCTTCACATGGTTTTCTCGTGGACGCCTTCGTCAAAACTGGACCAAATTGAAATGGGACCAATTGGTAAGCATCCGCTTTTAGATAAAAAGAGTATAATTACAATCGGTTCACCTAGTCGGAAGTTCTGAGGTTACAAACATAAAAAAATATACAGTCGAATTGAGAAATTCATACTTTCTTTGAAGTCGGTTGAAAACAAAGCCGCTTTCTCTGTATATATCTCTATGTACACGTAATTTGTTTAAACTGCACATTCTGCACAACGGATTTTGATGCGGTTTCTTTAATAGATAGAGTGATTCAAGGGGAAAATTTTAGTACCAGTATTGTGCGATGCCCGTGCAAAGCTTATTTTTCATTTTTCTAGTTTGAGGTACCTATCAATTAAATTATTATGAAAAAGATAATATAGGCAATTATAGTCAATCACATGGCAAAGAACTGTACGTGTCGCTATTATAAGTAATTTTGTTTCCTACTTTTATTCATTCAAGATTTTTATTGGCATTAAATGTTATTTCAAGATTACATGTATATTATTGTTCCAAAAGTTCATGTGAATCGCATTTGCCAATGTGGAAAACTAATCATGAATATTACGAAAAAAAAATCTTACATCAGAAAATAACAAAGACAGAAATCTCAAATTCACAGTACCTAAATAATATTAAATTTATCATGAGAGCCCTTTCAAAAATAAATAAGATAAGCATTTGGTGCAAGGGCCGATTCTCTATGCAAACACGGCTAAAAGTACATGCAGACCAAAAGAGCATTCGCTGTTCTATCCCCCACTCTACGAAATCAACGAATCACGTTTCGTGTAACGATCGAATTTCGTAGATTTGGGGGATAGAACAGCGAATGCTCTTTTGGTCTGCATGCACCTTAATACGGCTATGCTCGTTAACTTTAAAAAGATGACGTTAAATTTTGTTTTCATTAACAAGGCCCTTAACGTACAATTTTTTTACAATCGACCCTTATTACGTAATAGACCTCAAGTATATTAAAGAAACAGAAATCCGGTAAGATCCTGGTTTTAGTTGCTTTTTAAATGATATCTACGTCGTTTGAGGCGCATAATAGTTTACATTATGATTGAAATTATTACTTTCAGCACAATGCAATACATCACAATGCTATTATATCATTTCATCAGAAAATCTAACATTTGTTAGGTAACTAGCACGTTTATAACACAATCGAGAATGTATGTCGTGGGTGTTCATTGAAAACATCTATTATTATGCAATACGAGGTACTTAGTTGAAACAGGGGACATAGATAATTAGTGCACCTGCAATTATTACTTTAGTACCGTTTGGAAGCCAAAGTTTCGTAACCAGCTTCGAAATGGGAATAAAATCCCAATAGGTAACTGGCTGTAAATCGGGACTTATCTTTACCGATTTGTAACAAGGTTTGTACCACATCTGGCTACGAGATGGGAAAGTTATTCCCATTTCATAGCTGGTTACCAGGCGGGAAACCATATTTCCCATTTGGCAGCCAGCTGCCAAACGGTACTAAAGGCAATTATTATCTTTATCGCAGCAACCAGAGTGCTCACTAGGGTGGTTCTTATTTTTTGTAATTTTGTAGGATGTTCGAACCAATAAAGGAGCTCTTTGCTCTCTCGATTGTAATTTTCTATGTAGCACCCTCTCATTTTGTTATTTGATAAGTAAATCATATTTGTTTTTTTTTTTCCATTATTATAAACAAAAATTAGGGGTCGATACCGAAGTACGAATTTCAGGAAAGGTAAAATCATTAGTAGTTTTTTTATTACTTCGATAGCAACCCCTAATTTTTGTTTATAATAATTGAAAAAAAAACAACAATGGTTTATTTATCAAATAACAAAATGAGAGGGTGTCCCATAGAAAGTTGCAATCGGCAGGGCAAAGAGCTCCTTTATTGGTTCGAACATCCTACAAAATTACAAAAATAAGAAACACGCTAGTGAGCACTCTGGCTGCTGCGATAAAGATAATAATTACCTTTAGTACCGTTTGGCAGCTAGCTGCCAAATGGGAAATATGGTTTCCCGCCTGGTAGCCAGCTATGAAATGGGAATAATTTTCCCATCTCGTAGCCAGTCCTAGTGCTCACAAATATCTAAGCACATCTTTAGGCTTATGACAGTACCGCGTCTAATCGATTTCCGCAAAATGTTTCGTGGGCTGGTGGACTAAACCGGCACGGCCCCATAACACATAATCGGGGTAGTTGATTTAATCGCTTAGGCGCGCCTCTCATCAAATTGTCCGGTAACAAGTCCGCTGCAATCTAATTAGAGGCTGTGGTAAGTGATTAAGGGATGATTAGTAATTTTCACGAGAAGAGATACATATCAACCCATCGGAGTAGTAAGAGTTTAGAAAAAAAAATTATACAACTCCTATGCCAATGCCAAGCATGTGTGACCTGAAAGATTGTACTCCTATGCCGGCGACCCAACTTTTTTGTCAAATATGATCGTATTTCTATGTCACTGGCATGGGAGTAAGAATTTCAGTTATGTTAGTGGCGTAGGGATAGATAAGGTCATTTTTATCACGTATGTGTGTCACTGGCATAGGAATGAGATTTTTTTGATCACATACTCTGTCACCATCGTCGAACTAAATATGCCGTACAGAAAAGTACTAAGAGAAATAATGACTGCACGAATAAGCGATACAACTTTCTGTGTATATTTGTGACCTTCAAAAGAGCTCTTTTTGATCATATGCGTGAGTTATAGAAAAGTGAAAATCCCTAGGGTGTAATAGATACGATAGTACGCTATTTAATATTATTTTGTCATAAAACTTAATTTTTAACTCGCAATTATGATGATAAAGAATGTACACATCACGGTAAGCGGATTAACTACAAAACTCGAGTCATCAATAGCATATATATATGCTAGATACAGTATCGGGATTCTAGCAAACTCTCGTTAGTAATACCGTTTTTACCTCCCTAGTTGCACAATATACTATAGTAGTTTCTAGATGCTAAGTAAATAAACTACCAGCCAGTTTATAATGCTACATTATTGTTTCTTTTACGAAAAATGACAGGCTACCCGAAGTTTACGAACGGCCGAAAATATAGAAGGGTTTTTCGCACATCCTCGAAGGGAGGAAAGTTTGTGCGTGCCTGTATTAATGACTATAGTACGTGTCTCTTGCCCATGCCTCGCTCTAGATTATTTAATCTTGACGATAGCAGACATGCCGACGCAGTAACTATCAACCCAGGCCTTACTAGGCACTGGGAAAACTAAAATTGACTGAAAAAAAGACAAAACGATTTTCACGATATCACTTTTACATATAACAACCTACCTACAGTCCATTTTTAAGCATAAAAGGAACTGGACAGAGATGACGAATCTTAAGATATTAACTATTCACCCACAGAAAAACATGAAGACTGATATGGAAAAACGTATCTATGCTCAAACTCAGAGCGTTGTACAGGGTGAAATTTAATTCGTGAATCGTAATACGTTTTTCTAACTCTATGAATAACTAACAATTGGATGCCCTACAAGTTACTTAGAAATAGTCATGTTTCCTTTTTAATTTTTGGTGATTTTTTAAATGTTACTGAGAAATAGTCATGTTTTCTTTTTAATCTTTGGTGGTTTTTTTAAATTTTTTAATGTGATCTAAGAAATTATAACGATTATTTAGGCTATTTAAAGCGTCAAATGTAATGAATATTATTAAATTTTTAAAGAAATGACAAAATTTACGTTATTAATTACTGCAATTTGAAGAGGTAATTTAAATTATTCAATTAATTTGTCTTAGTAATCCATTTTGGTATTCTAAAGCCAAAAAATACAAAAACACAAGCCCCAACAAAACAAAAAAAAAAACATGTCCATTTTTAAGTAACTTGTGAGGCATTTAATTGTTAGTTGTTTATAGAGCTAGAAAAACATATTACGATTCACGATTTAAATTTCACCCTGTATAACGTTATAAAACAAATGAAAAATGGGAAGATGGGAGAACGCTAACGACGGAGCACCATAATCTATTCGTGTGGTGTATCTGTTCGTACATATCATATCCACCGCCATGCCCCGGTGCGTAGGACACGCTCCTAAAGTGAACAAATCTCTGTGTCGTGTAAGATTGACGGTCACTTTTTATATCCTGCTGCTTATTTAGAGTCAAAGGCAAAATAAGGTGTACATATAAAAATGCTTATAAATATGTCCCAGTGCACTTTAATTCTGTGTAATAAGAACGTCGTAACATATTAATAATAGGATTCTTTGGATACATATTTTTGACTGAAAAAGTGCCTTACTAAATCCAGTTGGCACTGTTGGCAGACATTCTGATGGGTTAAAATAGGGACCTGAACCGTTATTTTAGAAAAACCTCGAAATTGCTAAATATTTTAAAATGTTTTATACTCTTTAGGTACTGCTCAATATTTTATGTAATTTACAATAATAATATCATATTTTTAATTATTCCATTAACTCACAATTTATATACCTACCGAAGAACGAAAAAGAACGAAAAAAGAACCGTTCTTTTTGTATGGAGAAAATAACGGTTCCGGTCCCTGGTTAAAACAGGGACCTGAACCGGTATTTTAGAAACACCTCGAAATAGCCCAATATTTTAAAATGTTTTATTGTCTTTAGGTACTACTCAATATTTTTCTACAACATTGTATTTTTAAATTACTTCATTAACTTTGAATTTATATACCGAAGAACGGAAATAACCGTTATTTTTTGTATGGACAAAATACCGGTTTCCGTCCCTGGGTTAGAAATGTTAAAATAATGACGGGGATGTACAAAATCATAAAGGCGTATCCCGACTCCAGACAAATATATTTCGTCAAAATAGATAGAATATATAAGGTGGCAAAAAAATACGTGCATCCTCGTTGTAAGCTTTTGGGACTCAGAATGGGAGCTATTCTAGTTTTAGGTTAAGGAAGTTTTATAGGGGTCTATATTTTTTTTTAATTATACGTAACATTGTATTGTACTAAGTGCCAATAATAGGTATTACTCTACTACTTCTGAAAATGTAATTAAATAGGAAAAAATCTGTAAGTGTGTCTATTCTGGGGTTATTCCCACCTGTTACCACCAACTTGACACCAGTGGTAACAACTGGGAATTTTTTTCCCACCTGTTACCACTGGGAACAACTGGGAATTAAAATTCCCAACTGTTACCACCAAACTAATTGGTGGTAACTACTGGGAAAAATAATTCCCAGTAGTTACCACCGATTAGTTTAGTGGTAAGAGATGGGAATTTGAATTCCCAGTAGTTACCACTAAGTTAATATTTAGTCCTATTGCAATAGGATACCTAGTAGCCATAAATTCTGTTATACAATGGTAACAATTTCCAGAGACTATAATTATTATAAAATTTTATACTACAAATAAAGACGAATTACACTGATTTTTTATTCAAAACAAGGATATTTCATTATTTAATTTTTCGTGTAAATACCTAAAACCTTGTAGTACTTATAATAATCTTAAAAAACGATTGACATTCGTAATCAGTTAAAACAACACGATGAAAAATTAAAGTTATCCCTTCTACTAGCCGATCACCCGTCATCCCTTTTTACCTGCCCCTGTGATAATCAAGTCAGTTCACTTACAAGCGTGTAAGAAATAAGTGCAAGTATACGTAATGTTTTTATGTATCTACAGATAAACACACATTGAAAATGTAACTATCTGTAAACAAATTCTTACATGGGTAAATAGAAGAATAGAAATGCTCCTATACATAGTTCTTAATATTTTAGGTTCAGATTCAGAGTAGGTAATACTGACAACATATTAAAAAAAAAAGTTTAAAAAATATTTTCAAAATGTATTCATTTTTTAGTAAAATTCGATGGTTAATAAGTTATTTTATAAATAAAGTAATATTCATAAAATTAGCTCCTTATTAATGACTGGCAAAGTATTTTGTGTATATTTTATTAAAAACAAGCACATTACTAGTAAAGTACTTGGTGGTAACAACTGGGATTTATTTTTCCCAGTAGTTACCACTAAAGTGATTGGTGGTAACAACTGGGATTTTTTTTCCCAGTAGTTACCACTAAAGTGATTGGTGGTAACTACTGGGAATTATATTTCCCAGTAGTTACCACCAAGTACTCTGGTGGTAACAGGTGGGAAAAAAATTCCCAGTTGTTACCACTGGTGTCAAGTTGGTGGTAACAGGTGGGAATAACCCCTATTCTGCGTTCTAAAGCTTAACTGGCAACGGGAACGGTCTTGCTTTCTGACCACCCTGTATATATTATATTTGTTATCATCCAAGCTATCAAAACGGTTCAATGCAATTAACAACGAACTTTTTAAATTAAAATTGCGCTCGGCCACAACGCCACGGCGGGAATTCAATTTCGACAAGATACTGACATAGTGTTGTACCAATACAATTTTCCAAACATTTAGATATAAATGGGAATATCAAATACGATACCGTAAATACCGGTTGGACTCATACTTTATTTCTTACAAACAATAGGCTTGAAATACGGACATTCAAAATAAATCCTTTTATTAATTAGTGGTTTTGTGACTGGTCTACATCTACACCATAGTGCAAAAATGACCCAACAGTAGCCTCCCAGTATGTGGTACAGTTTATGTGTATTAAAAAAACTTGGTTTTCGTTCAATCTTTTGCGAAATTATAATGGCCAATATGATGAAAATTAAGATTCCGTGATAGGTCAACAACGTAGCATTATTCCGGATAGTTGAAAAATGCAGAAGAGTTATTTGAATTCTACGTAGACGAAGAAGCGGGCAATAAATAAATAAATATCATAGGACATTCTAACAAAAAATGGACCTACACCTACAGTCTTAAGGTTAAGCTTAATTAAGGCTTGCGTTGTGGATACTAAGCGACGATATAAACAAGACTAAGGAACAAATTAAATTTCACGGTAGGCCAACAGGCCGAGCTACGGTGTCCGTCAAGCCAGTTATTCAAATTTCTTTTAGAAAATCGGATAGTATTCCCGGGAAAGTTCCCAATAAAGGAACATCACTATCCTAGAAGCACTCGGATAAAGTGCGAGGTGTCAGTTATCCTGGAGCCGGCTAAAGGAGCATTCCAGGGATTGCCATTCGACACCGCACTCTTATCAACTTTCGTCGGTCGTACCGCATTCTGTGGTATTTAATTACTTTTTCACACCACCTTTTCTAAAACGGGTCTTGGTCTTTTCTTCTCTGCTGGGAGGGTACAAAGTGGTACTTTTCTGTTCTACGACTTTCTATTGCCAGCCTAAAAAACAATGAACGAAACATGAAAATAAATAAGTACCTACGTTCATAAACGATTACGATTTCTTCAGAACAGATTATGTGCATAAATTAAATTAATAAAACCCTAATATATATTTTTTTTCTCCTAGATATTGTGAAAAGCATTATGTGTCACGCACTCGCATACAGGGCGGAAAAAACGAATGCCACATGGATGGCAACTACCTTAAATATTGTAAATAGCAGATTTTGTGTAAGGCAGACTTTCTATTGTTTTCAAAAAACAATAAATTCTGCGTTTAAGGATTTATGAAAAATCGCTTGCGTCGGTCGGAATTCGAACCGTTTGTGTGAAATAAACAGTTCAAATTTTTAATTTTTTTTTAACCGGTCAAATATGACAAAAAATAACGCGCCGTATTTTATATCACTCTCTTTTATACAAAATGTGTTATTTACAATATTTAAGGTAGAGCCACATGGATATGTGGCATTCCATTTTTCCGCACTGTATAGTCTAGAAAGCATTTTAACGATTTTGTTGCTTTACAAGTTACAACCGGATCCGGAACTGAAGAATAGCGCTGTATTTGGAGTTCCATAAAAATATTCCACGATTTTAGTGTTCGTACAGTATTGGAAGTGTTCTTAAGTTCAAAGCCATTTCCTGTTAAAGTTTAATTTAAATATAGTTAAGTATTTGTACTCGCAAGCATGACATGATGAAGGCCAACGATTGGTTTCGCTGATATTATTTTAATGCTTTATTAAAATAGGTCTGTAAGGTCAACTATTGCATAATCTGCTTAAAAGTAAAAAAGATCTGTTATGTCAATTAAAAAAAAGTAGAAATACTTTGACCAGAAGTTAATACTAGGGAGCAATTGGATAACCAGCAGTGGCCTTACTTACTTACTACGGTGGCTCGATGACCCGAAGAGGATCTTGGCCTCCGACACAAAAGAACGCCACTCGTCTCTGTTCTGCGCTACCTCACGCCAGTTGGGTACCCCGAGTGCAGTCAGGTCTTTGGTAGCTTCGTCAATCCAGCGGTATCTGGGACGGCCTACGGGACGTTTCCCGTTAGCTACGCCCATATACGCTCTCTTGACCGCACGATCTTCACCCATCCTCTCCAGGTGACCGAGCCATCGAAGTCTTATCGACTTGGTTTCGCCAATCACGTTCGGCATATTTAGTAGGTCCTCCAGTTCCCTATTTTTGCTTCGCCTCCAACTTCCGTCCTCACTTCGGATTGGTCCCAGGATCTTCCGCCAGATCTTCCTCTCTGCCACTAAAAGCTTGCTCTCTTCTTTTTGGGTCAGTGTCCAAGCTTCACACTCGTACATCAAGATTGGCCTAATGACAGTTTTGTAGATACGAATCTTGGTCGGTCTACTGATCAGCTTGGACACTAGGATTCTGTGGAGCGCAGCAGTGCATCTTAGGGCATTTTGGATTCGAACGGTTATCTCCTCCTCCCGTCGGTTGGTATCTGTTACTGTGCAACCAGGTACTTGAAACGATCTACGCCTTTGTAGGTTATGTTTCCGGCTATCAGATCTTCCCTTCTGACTCTTTTATCTTTGTACCTCTTCGTGAGGATATACTCCGTTTTCTGATGGTTAATTCTAAGACCAATCTTTGCTCCCTCCTGTTCCACGATCCTCGCCATGGCTTCTAGGTCTCTCTTATTATGTGCCAGTAGTCCTAAGTCATCAGCGTAACCAATGACTTTATGCTTGCCATTCAACTCAACGCCGCCATCATACTCGAGTACTTTTCGGATGACGTATTCAAGGGCTAAATTGAACAGCGTTGGCGAGAGTGAGTCCCCCTGCTTCAACCCAGTGACAACATCAAACTCATCAGTTAGTCCCCCGCCAGTTCTAACCCTCATTCTACTTATTTTGGTAGCAACTATGACCATCCTAACGAGCTTATCAGGTACTCCAAAGTGTTTTAATATTTTGTACAGTGACTCTCTGTCAACACTGTCATACGCTTTGGCAAAATCGACGAAGAGGATGTGGACGTTCTGTGAATACTCCCATTTCTTCTCCATCAGCTGTCTCAGGAGGAATATTTGATCAACAGTGCTACGTTGTTGGCGGAAACCGCACTGGTAGTCACTAAGGATATCTTCTGCATAAGGCTGTAATCGACCCAATATGACATATGAGAGAACTTTGTATGCCGTTGGTAGCAGTGCAATGCCTCTATAGTTACTAGCTTGTTTCCTCGAGCCTTTTTTGTGTATTGGGCATATAACACCGATATTCCACTCCTCAGGTTGTTGCTCTTCTTTCCAGATCTTGGTAATAATCTCG
>JALPQI010010437.1:0-45914 GCA_025490895.1 Thaumatotibia leucotreta
CTTCATTTCTACAAAAAGTACTTAATAATAAGTTATTACAATAAAATATACACTTCTAAAAGCTAGTATCATTTTCTTGGTATAAGGGAGAAATAGGCCCTTTTGATACGGACTTTGATATTTTAACATTTTGGAGAACAAAAAGAGGCTTATTAGAACTTGAAATTCAAAACATACATGTATTTTTCTACTTTTAGCAAAACTACATTCATAGTTTAAAAAAAGTTGAAAGTGGAAATAAGCCCTTTTGAAAAGACACTCCTCATATAGGTAAAAAACTTAAGTCACCTGTTGTTTGCAGTAGATGCGAACACAAACAAAACAAATGCCGATACAGGGTGTTTTTCTTCATTTGCTTTTAGGGAAACTTATTTAGGTCAAATATAAATAATTTCTCTAATAAACTAGTGTGTTAACTCTTACTGTTATTGAGCTATTAAAAAATCAGTTTAATGACTGAACAAGAGAATTGCAACCTTTATTAGGTACGTTCAGTCGTTCAAATGATACTTATTTTGACATGTGCCGTCAGTCACCTGAAATTAACTTTTATGTTATTCTTAAGGTTCTCTCACGCTTACTATTTCATTTATTATGTATGAAAACTGTTTTTTTTTTCAAATTTAACAAAAGCTGATATACCAGGCAGATTTTATTAATGTCCCAAGTAACGTGTCCAATTTAACGCAAATCAACACGAACAGACGAACACCCTGTATGCAATGTATAGGTTACAAGTGTGAAAACTACATATTACAATAGGAGCTGCTAAATTTTTTTCTTCTATACTTAAATACATTTTGTGATAAACACACAGAGATGCCATTCAAACCCTTTACAACTAGCTTCGCAGGTAGGTTTCCAGATCAATGAAATAAATGAAAAAGTTTCATTTCAAAAACTTTGAACAGCCCTAAGGATGCACATTAACTACCATTTTTCCGTAATGCATTATTTATTTGGAGGTTTTTGAAATTACAAAAAACTTTAAATACAGGACATCCTATTATACAGCTACACGTGCTTTAAGGGTTTGGTCGTTTCGTAAGATCTTATCTGCAATTTCGAGACGCTCGAAGATAAAATCCGCGAGATAATGTCCAGGACAATGCCCTTTGTTGCATAATGCCCATGCACTTTTGTTGCAAGAGTGCCAGTGGATATATTTCTTGGCAAACCAATGAAATGTGACCCTGAGTAATGACATTTATTCCCATAGATTCTAGAATAGGGGTTGGACGTTATAAGTAATTATAATTAAGGATAAAAATCGGCCAAATACGAGTCGTACTCGGTCACGAAGGATTCCGTACTTTTGTCTGAATATTCTATATAAATATTCAATGGAAATGGGTTCTACCTGTTCCTAATATCAGCAATATGGACTGAACTGGATGGAAAAAAACCTTTTACCAGCTTATTCATAAACCTAACTTCAAAAGCCGCTAAGTTTGTTTGTCCCTTTCGGTGTTATCAGTATGTCTATAAGATAGAAAGGGACAGACAATACTAAGGGGCTCGTTAAATTTGACATTTATGAATAAGGGGGCCCTGTTTTTACTCTTTGGGTAATGTAAAGTAATATCTTCACAATCAGAGTTCTCGTCTTTGCTATGTATTATTGCGCCTGCGCTCTCTAAGCTATTATAATGACACGATTGGGCTCGTGCCTCGTGCTATGTCGAGGATTCTGTTGGCTTTTTAGGGTACCGTGTCGAATACAAGCCCATTACTTCGCCTTAAGAGGATATAATAGGCGAATCAAAATTTGATATTACACTCAATATTCGATATAGGCTTCGCATGCATTCGCTCGATATACAGGGCTCAACATCTGTTGTGATGTTTCTAATATCAAAAAGAAACTCGGTTACCTTCGTATTTCCAAATAGAAACGAATATATATTATTAGATTCCTCGTGTAACAACAATAACAACATTTTAATTTCGGACCATGTCCCCAACACACTACTGCCATCGCAAATTCGCTTTCCCAGTGTGGCATGAAAGAGGAAAAAAATAGAAGCACTATTATACACGAACACAAGTTTAGGTCTAGTGTTTTTTTCTTTTCGACTCGGTGGACTTAATATTTCGCGCTTTACCTTTATCACTTCTTTGGTATCTTAATTAAGAATTGATACTGGCTGGTTTAAATCCACTTTTACACAAAGGTGGATTTAAACCAGCCGAGCATTCGCTCATTCTATCCCCCACTTTACGAAATTCGTTCGTTACACAAAACGTAATTCGTCGAAATTCGTTGATTACGTAGAGTGGGGGATAGAATGAGCGAATGCTCGTTTGGTCTAAATCCATCTTAAAATAACTATTGAAAAGCATCACAGAAAACTACAATCGGGGATTTGGCACACCACACCCCGCCGGCGATGGCGGGATGAACAGCGGCACTACCACAAACACCGAAGTTCGTAAATTTCGGGGATTTTTCTCTGACACTCTAATGACGCCTTCATTGGAGTGACAGAGTCAAATCCAAGAAAATTTACGAACTTTGGTATTCGCCATGGTAGTGCCGTGTGGTGACGGCAGTAAGAATACATTTCTCACCACCCCAACTCTTCCTGCGGGTGTCGTAAGAGTCGACTAAGGGATTGAAGTGTCACTGACCATTATTTGACAAAATATTGATGATGGGCAGCAGCATCATCATAGATAGTGGACACATTACTTCGATCGCCAATCCGCTTGCCCAGCGTGGCGATTATGGGCATTTACCTCCTAATGCGTTTATACGCATAGTTAATAGGAGAGGCCTACGTCCAGCAGTTGACTATCATAGGCTGATGATGGTATTCGCGGTAGTAGGCCAGGGTGCGTGGTCAAAATGCCAATCGCTAACGCTCAGTCGCCAACGAAACGCAACTGTCTTTGTCGTACTAATTAAAAAGAGTGTTAGAGAGTGAAAAGTACGATACGCGAATAAGCTTTAGCGATTGCCATCTTGTCGTCGTACCCTGGACTCTTCGAAGGTTTACTAATATGTGGCCGAAAATTGTATGGCATATCACTTCCCGAACTATTATTCCCATAGTTTTATTGGTAGAATCATCACATGGCAAACCAACTTTACGCAGACGTATATTTCGCATACTTATTATCTTTTTTTTTTCGTGGGGAAATGCGTTACGCATACCACCCGGACGCGGGGGACGGACCCGGGTGGTTGTGTGGGACTCCCAGGGCTAATGAGGCCCTGGTCTACCCACTAAAACCCCACGGTCTGCCGCCAAGACGCTTTAAGGCGAGGTCACGGGTACGCCTGAGCACACTTCCGCGAATCTTCGCATATTATCATGTCCCAAGCCAACCTAACCTACTTAGTTGCCAAATGAAATTTGGCAAGTAATAATTTGGTAAATGTTGGTATGCCCAGTGAATCATCTGCCATAAGTTGGCTGGGAAGTAAAATCAGGCGAAAAGCATCTCAGTGAAATAGCAGTACACCCTCTTCGAAGCAATGGGCAAACGCAGCGCTTCGCCGGGATCTGGACAATTTTGCCGCGGCCACGACATTGGTCTAAGGCGACAGGCTTAACGGAAAACCATACATGCGAGAGGGAGTACCCATATCGGCATCCCACTCCAACTCATGGATTCCCTCGCCGCTGGTCGCCTTAGTCCAATGTCGTGGCCGGGCCTTTAGAGGGACGCCTTTGCCCAGCAGGCAATTTAGACCTTATTAACTGTATACAATAATGATATGTGCCGCCATGTTTCTTTCACATTTAGTATGCTTCAGGCGGACACTGATCTGATAAGGAAGACACACGTTGTCGGCGAAAAGTAGGTGGGTGATAAACATGTTGTCCGTTGATAAAAGATTGAATCATCTGACGAAAATAGTAAACTTAATCTTGGCCATCGTAATATTCTGAATCATTTTAAACCCTTTAACGACGTGGCCCCGTTGTCTGATCTGAAATTCACCCTGTATACAACTCGCTGACTCGTTTAGCGCGAAGCCGTTAATCCGAAGGACCTTATACACGGGTTAATAAACTGCGTGAGGCAACCGCTTGCGCGCTTTCACTTCTTGCCTCGTGCTATCGAGGATGATTCTTCCTTGATGTAATCATTTACCCCCTTATTCATAAACAAGCCGCTAAGTATTGTTTGTCACTTTCGTTCTTATGGACATATTGATAAGACCGAAAGGGACAAATAATACTTAGCGTTCAGTACCTTGGGACGGCCACGCTGGGCAGAAATCGCTAGACAAACCCCCTTATTCATAAAAGTCTCCTAACTTAGCAAGCCGCTAAGTAGTACTTAACTTACTGTTTGTCCCCTTTGGTCTTATAGACATATTGATAAGACCCAAAGGGACAAACTATATTTAGCGGCTTGCTAAGTTAGGAGAAGTTTATGAATAAGGGTGCGGCTCAACTGACGCGGAGCGGTGCTGTGCAAAATTGACCAATTACATTCTTCAAATTCGAATTCGAAACACTGTTACACGCTCTCATTGGCCGAACTCCCACAGCTCCGCTCCGCTCCGCGTCAGTGGAGCCACACTCTTAGGGGGTTAGCGGTTTTGTTCTAATAAAGAATATGCAGCGTGACATTTGGATCGTGGGGCAAGAGTAAACAGAGTCTAGTACCCTGGGATGGCTTTTTCATTAACGTCTCCTAACTTAGAATGAATTACTATTTTTTGTCCCTTTCGCTCTTATGGACATATTGATAAGACCGAAAGGGACAAACTATACTTAGCGGCTTGCTAAGTTAGGAGACGTTTGTGAATAATGTGGTTAGCGTTTTCCCAGCTATGTTCTGATCAAGAATATACAGAGTAATATTTGCGTCGTGAAGCAAAAGTGAACATGGTACTATTCGGGACGGGCAGCGGCCCCACCGCGAAAAACGATATTCGTAAATTTCGAGGATTTGATTTGATTGTCTCTCTCACTCTAATGACGCCTTCGTGACGGAGAAAAATCCTCGAAATTTCCGAATTTCGATTTTCGCGGTAGTAGTCCTGGTTTCACTTTCGAGACAACTTAGAAAAGTTAAAGGTACTAAAGGACTACCGCGAATTTTCTAATTCGTATATTTCGAGCATTCGTCTGTGTCACTCCAACAAATGCGTCACTAGTGTGAGTGACAGACACATGCTAGGAATATGATAATTCGGGCCTACATTTTTTTTCATTAAAGAATAAACCTGCATGAAGTGACAGTTATTTATCGGCCATTTTGTTTATCAATACTGTGAAGTTGTTGTCCCATAAATTTGCTATGTAATTTTCGCTTCGGTGATTTATCGTTGCCAAGATGGCGGCAATTAAATTATCACGTCGTCGAGTTGAAACAATAATTCGAATAAGGTTATTTAGATTTATGTATATGTACTGTAGATTTGGAAAAAATAGTAGATTATACACCAAGGGGATAAACCACTGTTTTATGTCACGGGCGCGACATTGAATCCTGAACGTAACGAAGGACTCCCAGCTTTACTCCCGAGCGAAGCGAGGGAATTAAAACCGAGTCCTGAGTGCAGTGAGGGATTCAAGCGCCCAAGACAAAAACAGCCTCGTGGCCTAAACCCGCTACTCAACTTATGTAGCCTTCATATTGTTACCGTTATAGAAAATACTATTATCTACTCGTAAAATGAATTATTTGAAATGGTGTTTCCATATTCATTTTAATTTTATGTAGCTAAGGAGGTAAAAGCCCATAATTATCACGCTGGCCAAGCAGAAAGGCGATCGCAGTAGTGTGTCCACTATATGTGTCCACTATGATGACGCTACACGCTACTTCTCATCATCAATCTTCTATCAACGAATGGTGACACTTCAATCCCTCATTTGTCTTACGACACCCACGGAGAGTTGGTTTGGTGACAAGTGTATTCTTACTACCGTCACTATACGGCTACGAACAAATAAAACAAGGAAGCCGCACGCCATATTAAATTGCCTTTCAAAAACGGAATTCCTGAATTTTAGTTGACAAGTGTCACCCCCTCTTCAATGCATCACGACAATAAATGTCAATATCAACCTATAAGAACATAAACCGCCATTTAAAAATTGTTGTGATTGGTCCATCAAAGTTTTGATTGGCTATATTCTATAAACATTTGTCAAAGATGTTGCGCCGAAATATGCGCGGTATTAAGAAAAGCGCTATGTCCTGCCCATCTTGGCACAATTGAACAATTGCTTTTGGGGGCATTTTTGAGCTGGCGTTAGACGTCCATGTTATATATGGTCGCAGCTATACGGTCAGTATTATTGACCGGGCTGACAAATTCTACTTTATGGTAGCAAACCTAAAACATTTCCGTTGAGTGAATCGGCAAAGTTTTAATGGAGTACGGTGCAATCGCTTTGTCAATATTTCAGGGTTCTATCGTACATTTTGGTGTACTTAAATCTGAATTGTAATTTCAATGTGATAAAGTTCAAATTCGAAGTTGATAAAGCGCAACATAGAACCTTGTAATATTGCGGTAGCGATATACCTGGAGGTCTACTGCGATTCAAAAAAATTAGAATTTCGTGCACCCGTCTCTTTTACTGCTATGACGCATTCGTTGGAGTGACCGAGGCAGATGATCGAAATTATGATTTTTAAAGGTTGGCAATAGGCTATCTGCTCCATTTTGTGACTAGTTACGTGCACTAATGATAAGTTAGTATCCATGCTACGTCCTGTCCTCGCTTCATTCTCGTAAATATAGCACAGGCAGTTAGACACGGTTGGAAACATAAGTATACGTAGAAAAAAAAATGGACGGTTTGTAAATTTGGACGCTCTGCTACACACATTACACCTGCTTTTATCATTAAGTCGCTGCCTAATAGTTATCCTGAGTAAGTTATTAATTATATTCAACTTACTAAACAATTTTTATCACATTATCAAAATTATATTGAAAATGGTTAAATGTCATATTGATGTACAATGCAATTCCTTTTTGACTCTGAATGGTTCCAAATTTCTAAATTTTCCACGCGACATTTCGACAATCATATTGAATGTGTACGTATTGTTAATAGTGTTAATACTATTCATAACATCCGTTTGTATAATAAAGTTGTGTAACATTTAAGTTCAATCGGTAAGCCGCGAAATGGATCAATTATTTAATAATTTTAATAATAATATTTTAGCCTATATAATGTCCCACTGCTGGGCACAGGCCTCCTCTCATATATGAGAGGTATTGGGCTATAGTCCCCACGCTGGCCCTAAGCGGGTTGGGAACTTCACATACACCTTTGAATTTCTTCGCGGATGTGCAGGTTTCCTCACGATGTTTTCCTTCACCGAAAGCTCAATTATTTTACCTCGCAATATTTTATTACAGACAGACAAACAACGTTACTTGCAAATTCATGGTACGGCTACACAGTATATTTTCAATGTAAAATTCGTAGGCATTTTAAGATCATTCCGATTAATATTCAATTTAATATCTGGACATTCCAAGCCACCTGCGCCCATTAGGTTTAGTCTCTTATCTGCAAATCATTAATACAATACCGACCTCTTGTAAAATGCATTCACCTAAACCATAGATTCCCAAAGTGTTCCCTACTGCCCCCCAGGGAGCGCTGAAGGCTTGAAGAAGGGCGGCAAGGCCGAAGAAAGAAAATGAGGAGCACTTTTCAGTCGATGTCAAGGGTCAATCGCAAAAAAAATTACATAGTTAATGTATTTTTTTTGCGATTACATGGTTAATGTATTTTTTTTTGTGATTGACCCTTGACATCGACAGAAAAGTTCTTGAGGCCTTCAGCGCCCTCTGGGCAACAAAAAATACGATTGCGTCAATTGTGTTACGAAAGTTAGTGATAGAAACTATATACTCTGTCCAACAACCTTCGGCAGTAGTAAGAGGGGACAGATTACAAAGATTGTATTGTATTGATTGTAAGTATTGTTTATCGCTCATATAACATTATAATTTATCCCCTTTATGCCTTTATTTATTATGTATTTTTTTGCAATCGACCCTCAAGAGGTGGTCACTATTACTTAAAAAATAATAAAATACTTTACCAAACGTGACTGTTAAAATCATTAACATTATTTTATTAATATTTTAAGGTTATAATATGTATTAATTATATATATATTGTTAACGACTTAGCAAATCACATTGGTTTCATGGAGTTGGGAGTTTTTTGATAAGGACGCCCCGAGTCGAAATGAATGACCGTGCTATAGGGGGCGGTCACACACAACAGTTTGGGAAACTATGACCTAAACCTAAACTAAACATTTGCAATAGCAACTCAAAGCCTTATTCTTATTACCATGAAATCATAAGCATTCAACTGTCATTTTACATGGAAGTTGTGAAATTTTGATTAATGATACCAGGTGTTAACTTGCTGTAATAAGTTTGTCTTATAAATTGTGGTAGAGTTAGAAGAAAAAGTTCAACTATCAACTTAATAACCCTGGGTGCGTAGCCAAGATGCCAATCGCTAATCGCTAGCGCCCTATTTCACCATGGTGACTCAACATAGGGTCCATTGTAAAAAAACAACCTTTTAAACTCCTTTCCTCTCGTATGAAATTGTAACATACACGCCAGTATCTCTACTAATCTTCTCCTTCTTCTTCTACCTGGCGTTATCCCGGCCTTTGCCAGGGTCCGCTTTCCTGCTACATTTCCTCCACTTTGCGCGATCCTGGGTATCTTCTACTGTAAGCCAATTCACACTCATGTGAGCCTTCACGACATCTAGCCATCGCTTCTTTGGTCTGCCGCGGGGTCGGGGGCCCTCAAGGGCTAGGTTAAGGCATATGTTTCCTAACGTAGTCAGGTGGCCTACGACAAACGTGACCAAACCACCGTAGACGGCATTCTTGAAGCTTCTCCGCTACGTCACGGACTCCGAGGCTGCCACGGATGTACTCGTTTCGAATGCGGTCAGCACGCGTAACGCCGCACATCCATCGCAGCATTTTCAGCTCTGTAACGCGAAGCTCCTGAACGTGTCTTCCGCGAACCGGCCACGCCTCGCCGCCATAGAGTAGGACTGGGCGGATAATGCACTTATACACTAGCCCTTTGAGTCTAAGTGGTATTCTGCGATCGTAGATGACTCCTGTAACCTCCAGTATATCTACTAATGAACAACGAAATTAAACCTTATCTGTCAGCAAGACAGTTACTTTGACAGCATCCTCGATGACCACTTAAGTGGCGGCTGGCGTGGTAGGCAGGACAACACACGGCCACTTTAGTGGTTCATGGCGTTCAAAAGGTTAAAGGTCTTTTTGGTTTTTGTTTATGTCACTCTTTGCTATAATACCAATTTTAGATTTTTTTTCCAGTTACGTTGCCTTTCGAAGGTGGGTCAGTATCATGATATTCATGATAGTACAGCTTGCAGGATACTTTCTTCTAGCAAACTATGCAATGGTGGTCCCCTGGGTGACGTGACTGAATAACAACATAAAAAAAGTGATTGACCATTTTAATCATAATTAATATATGTAATTTAAGGATATCGTATGTAATGTTATGACGTAATACTTACTCGTCGTTTATTATTTAATTTAATTTAGGCCATGTGGTGACGGCAGTAAGAATACATTTGTCACCACCCCAACTCCACCTGCGGGTGTCGTAAGAGTCGACTAAGGGATTGAAGTGTCACTGATCATTATTTGATAAAATATTGATGATGGGCAGCAGCGTCATCAATGTCATCATAGTGGACACATTACTGCGATCGCCAATCCGCTTGCCCAGCGTGGCGATTATGGTCATTTACCCCCTAATGCATCCATACTCATAGTTAAAAGGAGAGGCATACTTCCAGCAGTGGACTATCATAGGCTGATGGTGAATGAAATTTAATGAAAACAAATTGTAACTAATAACTTTTGTGTTACGAATTAAAAATTTTGTGTAGCAACTTTTGAAACAGAAAAAGAGCGACGTATTCGAATTCATCTATTTCTTATTTATTGCAACACTTGTGACTCTTGTGAAATATGTCGTCGTAAACGGAACTTCGCACCATATTTTTCATTAAGTTTTTTTCTTTTTTTTTATTAGCCTGGTTTAGTGTCCCACTGCTGGGCAAAGGCCTCCCCTCTTTTCCTCCACTCGGCCCGGTCGTCACAATATGTTATACAATAATATTGTATGGAACACATTTGTGAAAATTGAGAAAGTTTACCTTTATCAATGCACATTTAGGTCATTCGCATCGCAATACTCATTGACATTTCGCCGTCAATACCTCGTTAATGATACAACTTACCGTGAAAGCAATGAATTGAACTTACCTCGATTGCTTATTTATAATTCCTAGTAGAGATTGCATCACCAGTCGCAAGGCGCAGTGATTGCGTAGAATGTTAATAGGATAGACCTTAAACGATTCAGACATAATCAAGTCAAGAACGGATGCTCGTGTAGCAGAAATAGCAGAATTGTTTGAACGACGCTAACCGGTGCGGGCGCGTGCGACGGATTTTAATACTGAGCGGACCCACGAGTCTGCGCAGTCACCAAAATCATTTTCTCTCTCGCCATGACTATGGCAAATCTTCCTTCAACAATTTCTCAACACCGTCCCCAAATGACGGTGCAACGACCGTCCCACCCTTGTGGGATGCGACCCGGCCACAGCTGCAGTAGCGGAAACGCGGGAGCAGCCACACATACTCCAGGAGGAGTATCGTTTGTATATTCAGTTCAGTCTGCGCAGTGCCCAGGTGGCCACGCGGCGGGCGTCCACGCTTGCTAGCCTTACATACAGGGCGTCCCAAAGTTATGGGACATGAGGAAGTACCTTAAATATCGTAGATAGGATATTTTGCTGAAAGAAGGCTTTATTTTATTTTGAAAATTAAATAATACTGCCTTCAAAAATTTTCCAAAAAAATTTGCTTTTTCTAGGTATCGAACTTACTTTAAAACAATTTTTTTTTGTAATTTTATGATGTCATTCGAAAGAATGGATAAAAAATAAAAACATTTCTTGAGAAACATAGTATCTAAAACTAAAAGAATAACCAAAAAAGTTTGGTTCTAAATTCGAAAAAAAATGTAGTTGGTTCGATCTCGGGTGAAGCAAGTAATTTTTTGAAAAAGGTAGAATGCAGAACTTAATTTTCAAAACAACATAAAGTCTTCTTTCAGCAAAATACTCTATCTACGATATTTAAGGTACTTCCCCTTCATGTCCCATAACTTTGGGACGCCCTATATATATAATAGGCCTTTAGTGATTAAAAAATTGTCAGGTCTAGTTCGGTACATAACATTTTAAGGCTTAAAATCATAGTAATAATGTTAATGACCATGCGGTCCATGACCATGTGGTCATTAACATTAATAGTATGATTGAAAACAGGGAATTTACACCGATTCGTAGTGTGTTACTCCGTGAAAATGACATTTGCAACAGTGCGGAAATCTCGGGAACCCAATAACAATTGACATGGTATAAGTAACCATGAATAAACCAGTTTTTAAATTTAAAATATAAGTTATCTCCACAGTGTAACTTGCATACCGTGACCGTCCCTAGTTAAGTAGCCTTAGTCCACTCTTAGTACTAGACGCAAAAATCACCTTGTATTATTAAGTAATTTCAGTACGAATGATGATCGCTAATTCAAAGTACGACGTGACCCTTGCATAAAGAAGAGAGCGAAACGTTGAGCTACTAGTAGGTAGCCAATGATAGGTGATGCTGACAAATTGTTAATATATTAGATCCTTCTGTTTATCTCAAATATTGTTCTTATTTTAAAATAAAACTTAATAATATCGTTTATCCTACGTAATGGGGTCATACAGCGTTCATGCACGAAAACGGGCGTCTTTCCTTGCGCGTTTGGGCGTTTCCATTGCGAAGCATAATGGTTCTGGGACATACAAATTAGGTTTAGACCAAATAATTCTTAGGAATTAGAAGCCATCTATCTGCTTGTATTCGTCCAACAAGAAAATTGGGGTTCTAGAGCCCTTAACTTTCATATGTCTGCAGGAAATATTTGTAACCTAAAACATACAAATGAATCGGTGTTACCCAATGGCATTCCATGAACATTATTATTATAAACCCGGCTTTTTATAAACTCACAGTCGTTGTCCATCATTTAATTGACCGAATAAATTGTTGAAAAATACTGCTTTTATAAAACACTTTACGTCATCTGTAAGACAACTGTTCTAAAACAGATTATGTTTTACTGCACAAAGACTCTCTTAAAGGTCCTTAAAGTAAATAGTTTAATGGAGAGTGGAATGGAGGACATGTTTACAACCTATCTCATACAAACGACGCATCGTAATAAAAATTAAAACATTATAAACACCTTATTCTAGAGCATTAAGGTTCCCATTTGTTAGTTTTAGTGTGACCACTTAAGATATTTGTAAAATGAGGAACACTTTAGGTTAGGACCCTTAGAATGCACCTGTCTGGAGCTAGTTCGCTTAATTGTCTAAGTAATTGGTCAATTTTGAGTCATTTTGAAGACTAGAGCTTTTGTCATTTCTCTGACAGATTAAATATAAAGTACTAGGAAATAAAGTCTTATAGTAAGTAGGTATAGTTTCCTAAAGTTTCGCCATGTCCGTCTGTACGTCTGTACTGTATGTCCGCAGCAAATTGGCCCCACCAAATGCTTACAATATTTATTTTTTAAAGAGCTCTCATGACAAATATTATTTAGGTACTATTAATTTGATATTTCTGTCTTTGTTATTTTCTGAGGGATGTTTTTTTTTCACTTTCATTATAGCCATAATTGTATGAACTTTTGGAACGATAATGTACATGTAATGAAACTCATATATTATATTCTGAAAATAACTTTGAATAGTGCCAATAAAATCGATCAATTTAATCGTATGCAGCGGGCGGTGGTGGTGCTGCAAGGAATTAATCTGCCTTCATTGTTACTTTTGTCATAAAGGGGGTTGTGAGCAATATTCACTGTTGAGTCATCATTGTCATCAACAACTTACGTAAGTAACCCCGTTCGATAATATTTCGTAGGAACATGGCTCCGAGCTAATTTTTCAACGGTATAACCCTTTATAGGGCACCGGTCTCAAAAACGACTAGGTACCCTATAGCACTATCTTTTTGTATTTTTTCTTGTACAGAATTTTCCGTACTATACACCGTATTTTTATTGATTTCCGTTAAATTGGACAGGTTACTTGGAACATTAATAGAAGTTGCCTGGTATATCGACTTTTGTAAATTTCAAAAAAAATTTTTTTTTTTCGTTTTCATACATAATAATTGTAATGGTAAGTGTGAGAGAACCATAAAAATAAGATCTCGGGCGACTGACGGCTGCTGACGGCACATGTCAAAATAAGTAACATTAGGATGTAATAAAGGTTGCAATACACTTGTTCAGTCATTAAACTTATTTTTTTAATACTCAATAACAGTAAGAGTTAAGACACTACTTTCTTAGAGAAATAGATCATTTTTGACCTAAATAAGCTTCCCTTTAATTTAACGGAATTTAATCAACAAAAACACGGTGTATAATGGCGTTGAGGCTTGAATCCACGATTTTTTTTAGCCTTGCTCGTTCAAGGGATAATACGCAGTAAGCTATATTGACAAGCGTGTTGTGTGGGCGATTGCGCGAATTATTAAACTACTATATCTGCCAGTGTGTTGTCATTCGTAGCGACTGGAACGAGTCTAGTGTTCGAATCTCCAGTGTATTGTGATCTTTCGATCTTCAAAGTACAAATACCAACTTATAATTAATCACTCAGTACTTATTCATGCTTCCGGTGGCGGCATAAGGTATGCAAACCGGTATGAAATATACGGCAAAATGTATTAATAACCGCATTAAAACATTAAAATAAACATCTGTTTCCAATCTATGACGTTGTTTATTATTTAACTATATGTATTTATATTTAGTGTATATGAAGATATTTTCGGATTTATATGTCAACAATACGAATGCAAAATTAAACCTAGTTAGCTAGAAATTTAGTTACGTTGACGTATATATTTTTTACTTGTAAATAATTTGTCTTTCACCGTTGCTTGTGTATTTCTCATCATAACCTCAAAATTAACTGGAAGAGATCCCTAACAGGAATAAGTTCGCCTTTGTTGTATCTAATTATTTTTGTCTGTGTTCTTCCTGTATTTCTTGTATAATGCACAATGAAGTTTATACTCGTACATACATACAACGCTTCGTGAGACTTGTTGGCCTCCTCTAGTGCTTTTCCATGTTAGGTTTTTGCCTCCTTTCACCTGTTTGTGTACTTTCAGAATCGTATATTTTTCTAAGATCTTCTTACACTCAGTCAATTGCTAGTAGGGAAGCCCTAAGAGGCAAATAATTATCAGGTGGCTTATGGGTCCCGTTTTATCGATTTATCATGCTACGCGTCACTTTCGTTCTTGCCTCTGTTATAAGTTATAAGAACGTAATGGCATCACCGACAAACTATAATACAAACTATAATTAGACTCATTAGCCTACAGAGTACAGAGCGCAGTACCCTGTAGTCTTAGCACAGGATTAGTGCGACAATATGTCGCCGCGAGATAGACTATCCATTCCTCTTTTATTCATATACTTAGTAAAAGATGGAAAATCTATCTCGCGGCGACATATTGTCGCACTAATTCTGTGCTAAGCCTAAGCTAAGATACCAATCATGTGCTAAGCATACTTCTTCTTCTACCTAGCGTTATCCCGGCCTTTGCCAGGGTTCGCTTTCCTGCTACATTTCCTCCACTTTGCGCGATCCTGAGCATCGTCTACTGTAAGCCCATTCACACTCATGTCAGCCTTCACGACATCTAGCCATCGCTTCTTTGGTCTGCCAAGGTGGTTTGATGTGCTAAGCATACTGGTTCCTTGAAAATTTTCGCCTAACTCTGTAAGCCTTTGTAATGATTGTTTGTTGTGCCTACAAATAAAGGTACACAAAGTTTCTGCGTCGGCAGGATACAGTAGGACATAAAATGATGTCATAGCTTTAGGAGAATGGTGATGGGTCAGGGTTAATTCGATTCGGATTTCGTGTTAAATAAGCAATTTGAGTCGACAATCTGTAGCGAGAAATTCTATTATATCAGATCTGTTTATACAATTGGGTATGAGTGGGCCAAATATACTTACCTATTCAATTCTAGTACGATTTTAAAAGTGTGCGAATTTGTTCCATGGGTTCGTTTACATTTGCGCCAGATTTGCATTTGAGTAAAAGTGCAACAACATGTAGGTATCTTAATTTGCTTATTTCGTTACACGTTCTGTGACAAAAAAAGGAAATTTTCATAATAACTTCTACCATCTTTTGTTTATCAAAATCGAATACGTCAACCATATAAGCAAACTTTTTTACGTATATAGTATCTGTATTCTGATGTCGTTCCTATTTCTCTTTTAATTATTCTTATTCTAATTATTTTAAACGTAGTAGTTTTGGTATTGTATGATGGCTATTCTAAATCACTGAAGACTGAGCCATACGAATTGTAAATTTATGGAAAGGGAAAAAATTGTACTAGACTTATACATTTGTAAGTGCCAGTTTGTAGTTCAGTGTAAATCGTCACCATGAGGGAGAGCTATAATTTAACTTTATAGCCAATTTACAGACGCGAACTAACCCGCTAACCCAATACTAATTACTAGATGTCTTCCATGCACCCAAGCGATTATCTGTTACCTCCCTGTCTATCAACCCATTATTAACTCAATTTGACGCGATGCACTCAATTTTAATAATGATCGAGCTCCGATCTTAAACAATTAGTTACTGAAAACAGAGTCAAGCTTCGAGTTTCGCCAGAAATTGAATGGCTAATGGCTTCTCATCGGAATGACAAGTTATTTGTGACAAGAATTGCGAAAATGGAACAAGAGATGGCGTTGTCTGTTTAGAATTCGGTTTGGAAATTTATTGGTTCTGGCTTTGAATTTATGAGGAAATTTGGGACAAAATACTCTTTGTTTTTGTATCGTCGTAATATTTATTGTCAGCCTTCGTTGCCTAGTTGCTGATTACAAAGCTGGAGGTCCCAGCAAGGGTATTTATTTGTGTTTATGTTTATCTCAAATAGTCGCAGGATTCCGCGGGACCGGTCATTGTGTCAATCTTTGGGGGAGGCCTATGTTGAATTATATTGTGACTCACTATAGTTTAAACTAAAAGGAGTATCCGAGGGTGCATTTAGAGTATTACTGGGAGTTATACAAAAGTACAGAGTGTTCCTGTGTGAAATCATCTCATGCCCTTTTTCCTATGACAAAAACGCAAAATAATACCGTCAAAATCAAATATGTATCGACGGATGTTGGCGAAATAATATGATTGACGAGACACGTTCACTTACCCAATTGGAATTGGAGCCCTATATGCCGCTAGGACCATGTCAAAATGAAAAGTAGTAAGAGATTTCGTACAATCTGATTAATAACGTCACTTCGACAAGGATCCCGAGTGGCCTAGAGTTTGGTTGTCTGTGCCTACACTAGTGATGGGTCGTTACCAGTAAGTTACCAAAAGTTGGGAATATTTCCGGTAATGCTACCAGTAAGTTACCGCTGAAAGGTAATAAAGGGAAATATTGGAAACATATATATGCACGAGCATATTTTTTGTGTCAAATACTCTCCTATAATATAACGAGACACTTTACCTCCATGTAAAATATGCAGCATTATTGATTTAGTAAATTCCCAATGTTACCAGTAAGATACCCAATAATACCGAGTATCTTTCCAAAGTTACTGGAAACATAACTTCCTTTTGTGAAATAATAACGCGGTTGTGAAAATTAAAACCAGATTTATTAGGTAGGCTAATCATGCTTCACAAAAAGTCACAACACACAAATGTCAACTTATACCTGTTATACAACTGAACAGTGATAATACTTATTAAAACAAACAAAATTTATTTTTTTAAATAATGAAATAAAAAAATTACAACCTTTCTGCCTCGCATTATAAGCTTACATGAAAAGCATGAGTAGAAAACTAGAAATACATACTAAAAAATCTCCAAGTCCTCAATATCTGAAAAATCATCTTCAGAGTCAGTATCAGAACTGTCAGAAGATTCACAAGAATGTACAGGAGGAATATCTGCATTGACAGAACTCCGATGTACGGGATTTTGCGGCTCTGGTTGGTGAGATAACTTCCAGTTGTTGTTATAACTTATTGTCAGTACGAGTATATTTAATGTTGTTTTTAATGTGTTTATTTAAATGACTTAAAATTAATGCCCACTCAAGAGAATACTTAACAAAAGGCACGGTACAATATTTATATACAGAATGGAAATAGATTTTGGGTCAGTGAGGGCAGCTACCCGATTCCGTGCAGCTAGGCGAAAATGGTCTCAAAAGACTATCCCTCGATTTTAGGTTGATGAAAATTGGCGTTATCAGATTTAAAAAAAAAACATACACGTTGGGTAAAATGGTTATTTTAAACAAACTTTATTTATGCCAATCGATCCTGTTTCTGTTCAGGATCATAAGCTTGTATGGGACCAAAAAAAAATTCCGTCTAGAAAAACCGAGGGATAGTCTCTTAAGACCATTTTCGCCTAGCTGCACGGAATCTGGTAGCTGCCCTCACTGACCCAAAATCTATTTCCACCCTGTTTTAATAATAATAAAATGCTTTATTGTGCACTACAAGGAAAACTTAAAAATAAACGCACATAGAACATCAAAGTTAAGTAGGTGACAACAGGCGGACTTATCGCTGAAGACCGATCACTTCCAGACAACCTTAAGATAGCGGACTATGGCGAAAGTATATAACTATAGGGCAGTGCAAAATTAAGCGTGTATTAGTGTTATTTGGAAATGTGCACAAAAAATAAGCAAGTTTACCTAAAACCTGCACATGACTGCTTGCCCTAGTAGCGTTGAAGAACCTTATTGATGTAAAAAAAATATTAAAAATTAATTTCATTTTACATAAATCATAAGTTTTCAATCCTACCGCGTTTTTGGGAAGTTACTGGTAATATTGGTAACTTACTGATAATGTTCCCAAATGGAAACTTACCGGTAGCGGGAATATTACTACGACCCATCACTAGCCTACACGTAGTAATATAAAGTAATTATTTTATTGTGTAGACGGAAAACATAACTTTTCAAAAAGCTTTAGCTAAAAGGCCAAGCAGTCAGCCTTAATATAAATTTCCCAACAATGTTTAATTGTAACAAATAACAAAGTTTGTTTTGATATCGTCGGGCCAACGTTCCCCGCAAATATTTGTTTCAATTAGGCGTCTCGAAGATGCCTCTCCCCGGTCTCCCCGCTTCAAAGTAATGATGATTGCCGGAAAGGGAGTGACATGTCTGTGTCCTTATCATGAGTTGAAGGTGAACTTTGACAATCGTAAATAAATCATAGGTATATGTAGTCAGTCACTCCAACGAATGGTGAACTACTAATTCGCTGAAATATTTTTGATCCAAATTGTTACCCTTTAGTACCGTTGGTAGCAAAAGTTTCGTAACTAGCTTCGAAATGGGAATAAAATCCCAGTAGGTAACTTTAAATCGGGACTTATAATTACCGATTTGTAACCAGGTTTGTACCAAATCCGGCTACGAGATGGAAAAGTTATTCCCATGTCATAGCTGGCTATCAGGCGGGAAACCATATTTCCCATTTGGCAGTCAGCTACCAAATCTAGGTACCAAACGGTACTAAAAGAATTAAGGAATTTTACTTCCCAACCAACTTATGGCAGATGATTCACTTGGCATACCAACATTTACCAAATTGTGATTTGCCAAATTTTATTAGGCCGAATTTTTATTTGGCAACTTGGTTAGGTACGGTTGGAACATTATAATTATTATGCGAAAGAAACGTCTGCGTAACGTTGGTTTGCTATGTGATGATTCTGCCAAATGAAACTATGGGAATAATAATTCGGGAAGTTATAATATGTCATAAATAAGTGGTATATCATAATGATGAAAAATGAAAAAAATGAAAAAATTAAAATGATTTATTTAGGTATCTAAAATTACAGCTTGTTACATAGGTACATGAACATTTTACCGATACAGGGGACATCTGATAAGCCTAGGATTAGTGTCCTGATCCCTAAACTAGGTAAACCTGTCTTATAGGAATCAGGAGAAATAAAATAAATGAAGTGAAATCGCCCCTTGGTTTACAAACGATGTTATTACTATTTACAGTATTACAGTGGACGTTTATGTTATGATATTATAAGTTGTTATAGTCTTGTAATAGAAGGTACAAATTAACAATTAGGTATATTACTTTATTCTTAACTAATTAACATTCCTGTTTTTTATTGCGAGTCTCTGTCTGTGTGTGTGTGTGTGTGTGTGTGTTTGTGTTTGTATGTTTGTTAAATAGAGGATAATATATAAATATTCCCAAAACGTTAATGTAAAAAGTGCTGATGTGAAACATATTTAATACTCGTATGCCACTGACTGCGAAGATATGTTTATTATTTTCCAATTGTGGTTGTTATCTGATATCTCCGAGAATCGTGAACCGATTATAAACTTTATTTTTCTGATCGAACGTGTATTACCCCGAGATGGTCCCGTTGGCACCAAGTTGAGGTCTGATGATGGGATCTTGGAGAAATTTGAGGGATCTCTTAAAATTTTATAGGTACATGTATCTAATATTGTGTAATTTAAATTGTACAGTGCTTTAGTTTATACTGTCATAGTGTATATTTTTTGTTTGAATAAATAATAAATACATTAGTAAACCCCAACGAATGCATAATAGAAGTGACGGAGACAGTCGCCTACTGATACTACCATACGTTAAAGTGTGCGTAATTTACATTCTTTCCATCCCGCTCGTACTCGGCACTCGCATATTGGTGCGAAAGAAATGATAGAAAGTAAGTTACGCCGACAATGCAGTTAACTCACATCAGTTCATGGTAACCGCCTTCATTGATCCCACAGTCAGTTTGCTGTAATATGGACATGTGCGATTATGTACTTCAAGGCATCACTTTTCAAACTTGTCATTATCAGACTGTCTGACCTGCTACCGCGAACACCGAAGATCGTAAATTTCGGGGATATGTCTCTGTCGCTCCTACGAAGGTGCCATTAGAGTGACAGAAAAATCTCCAAAATTTGCGATCTTCGGTGGTCGCGGTACCAGGCCTGAATCCACCGCTGGACGTTAGGCTTCTCCTAGTTATTAAACTGTGCATATGAACGCATTATTAGGAGGCAATTTATTGGCGATCGCATTAGTGTGTCCATTATGATGACGTTGCTGCCCACCATCAGTCTTTTTTAAACGAATGGTCAGTGACACTTCAATCCCTTAGTCGACTCTTACGACACACACGGGAAGAGTTGGGGTGGTAACAAATGTATTCTTACTGCCACCACCACGCGGCCTGTAATAGGTATACTCCTTGTCATTGTCACAAAACGATCAAGAATTTTCCGAACCTCCGTCGCTACTCGACATTCGAAACAAAAGACTATTAAAATCGTTCGAGATTGTTTTTAAATTCTTCTCTTGTTTTTACAGATGCTATTTCAAACTTTCATAAATTCCATAATACCCGTAGTGTCGCCTGAACGTAGAACAATGACGAACTGAAAAAGTCTGTTATCTACCAACCATAACACAATATTCGTCAGAAGTGATCCAATGTAAACATGACCTGTGAATTCAAATAGTTTTCATAGATCCCTAGGGTCAAGATTAATTTGTGTGAATAATATTTGCGAATAGGCAGGACGCGGAAGCAGCAAAAGAACCAGCCAAGTGCGAGTCGGACTCGTGCGGTGGGCATTCTGAGCAACCGCATAATTGGACGTAGTTATGCTAAAAGGTACCAACCACCCACAAGAATTTTTCATTCTAATTTACATTACACTCAACCTTTGAATTGAAATGACAAATTCATGTGGGTTTTGGTTCCTTTTTGCATAACTACGTCCAATTTATTTATGAATCAAAATAAAACTATTCATTACTTTCTAACTCATTTTCAGTGGAAGTTTGCATTTACATTATGTATACATGCTGTTCCATACATTTCCGCCAACTAATGTGATATCTCAGGGTTTGTATGGAACATCAGATATTTTTTTCTCGGATCGAATTTCTCGTAACTTCCGACTGGGTGAACCGATGTGGACGATTTGTTTTTTATTTGAATGGTGATGCTTACCAATTGGTCCCATTTTGATTTGGTCCAGTTCTGATAATGGCATTCATGAGAAAATCATATAATATAAGTTATAAAGCATTAAGTGTTTGCGCGACAAATGGACAAATATCTCAGTATCACGCCATACGATTTCGATAATTCTTTTTATAACCGACTTCAAAACAAACCGAGATGGTCCCGTTGGCAAAGAGTCGGGGTATGATGATGGGATCTTGGAGAAATCTGTTGAAGTCGATTTTTTTTTAATTTTTATATTGGAGTTTATTAACTACTTAGGTACCAAGTTTCAACAGTATGGTTTCCTTAAAAGTGGCTCTAACATACAGACAGACACGATTACTTAAATGGTTCCGTTTTAGCCACTTGGCTACGGAACCCTTAAAAAAGAAAAAAAAAACGTCAGGAAGCAAAATCTTTCGTCTGACTTTCTCGCCATTACTATTTTTATTTCCCTCCCGAGCCTCCGTGACCGGCCTGCGACTGCTTTAATTAAACAGACTTAAGTCTTTAATGAGTTTCGAGACATTTTTTTGCGCGACGCCTAGGTACATTTTTAACCGACTAACTTGATTAGGAATTTGTCTGGAAAGTTTCAAGATATGACGCTGTTTCATGTTAAATAGTAGGTAAGAGACCTATTATTTAACATGAAACAACACAGACCACCTTGTTTTGGTGTTGTTCAATAAATTATTTTTTTATTTTATTTATTTATAGTCTTTTAAATATTATTGTTACCTGTGTTCTTCGTCGGATGATGATACACATTTTCGAGATATCGAAGAGCTTTTACTCACTTATTTTTAAGTAAGTACTATTTTCGAAAGGTCGGAAATATGTCTCATAATATATATATTTATACATATTTTACATCATTACATTTTTTTTTATCTATATCACCTTCATATTTTGTTGTAACTTTTTCTTACTTATTATTCGAATTTATAACATCATAAGTAATTCTTATTTTTTTATAGAATCCATACAAGAATCTTAACAAACAATAAAGTTAATTTCTCGATTGAAAATGTATCCAATTATATGTAAAAATAATTTCTATCGCTGCTGTAGATATTGTTTGTTAAATAAGGTAGATTTTTGCGTCAGTGCACATGGAAAGGTACCTTGTCACCACTCTTTAAATTACCATTTTGTGTTCTTTAATAAAGTCCATTTTAAGCACCGTGACAAGGTACCTTTCCATGGGCACTTGTAGTTTGTTGTATTATCATCTACTGGAAGTCCAAAGTCTAAACATGTACCCTAAATATCGTAAACGATCACTCGATCAGTCATATACATAGATGAAAAATATGGGTCAGTTATTGGAAAAATTGCTTACTTTTCAACTATATTCCAACAGTTTCCCTGTAATTTTAGTTATTACTTGGAATAGCTAAAATTACTCATAATTTTAGCTCATAAGCTATTCGATTTCAATTTGTGAGTTACACTAAATTACGAAGTCCACTTTTGATGATATTATTAAATTATTAACGTATCTCCATTTTTTTTATATTTAACATTATCAACAGCCATTTCCTGAATTACAACTGTGGTCACAGTTAGTAACTGTGTGTCAAATAGGCCTCTCAAAATAAAACAAACAAGATAAACATAATTTCAATAAGATAATTAACTAAAAAGATACAACATAGGTACTTTATAAATGTCAAATTGGTTTTTGGGCCCTCCTGAAAAATCGTCATTTTGTGGTTACATTAATTCATATTACAACTGACGTTATAACACTTATAACTTATATCTGATTGAAATTGTAATGCACTCCAGTCGTATAAGTACCTATGAGTTGAACATTTTACGAGCATTGCTATAGTAACGCAACAGCTTGCTATGACAGAAACGGTAGGCGTCGCGTCTAGACCGAATAAAATAGGTAGCGGTGCTTACTTACTTTGCTAAATTAATTTTGATTTAAAATCGAAATAAATGTACTTACATAAGTTTAAACCGTACCTATAAATCTTGTACTTAGCAAGTTATTATATAACTAGTTATATTTGTTATATTTATTAGGTATTCTAGTTCACGGGAAATTAAGTCCGAGAAATTGAAAACAATATTCGAATATAGATAATTCGTCGGGTGAGAATGCAATTGTGCTATAACCATTTTTAAGCAAAATCGGTTTTTAATGGTTCTTGATAGAATATTTTTTTGTAGTTTATAACAGTAATCGATTTTTAAAAATTCTTATTTTAAACTTAAAAAAAACATATATTTTTGTGCCATATCCTCAAACCGCAATACACAGTGATCACAATATTGTGCCATGTCCGGACATGACACAAATTTACGGTTTACAGCTATTTATCAGTGTGCCAAGCGACTAACCGATCAACATTTTTGTGACATAATCCATTAATCGATTTGATTGTATCGATTCTATACTTTTTTTTACCTACCCTCTCTTTTGATAAATGACAATAAAGAAGGTAGGTTTGATTTATAATGATTTGTGTCATTCATACTTCAAGCTTTTATCTTAATAAGTTGATGGTATAAATACCTACATAATATGTATAATTACGAGTACCTAACCATAAATTGTAAGAAATGACATATACTACAGAAAAAGTGACCGAACTCCCAATGACCAGGACTGGAATCGAACCAGCGACCTCGTGCTTTCCTGCCATGCCATGCTATCCTCCCATGTCCTGGCAACAGGAGGCCTCGGTCACTGTTCCTGAAGTACATATTATATGACATGTCTTTTAATTTATAGAGCGTGTAGTTAAACTGTAAATTTATTAGTTGATGAGAAATAATAACGTTAATATGTCATTCATTAGTAAACATATTATAAGCTGTTCTCATCGATATTTTTTCATAGGTATCGACATTAGCACTAGATATCGTTCCAAAGCTTATCATTTCACAAAATAGAGAAGGTCACCTATTAGATGGTACCTATTTACAAGAAAGTAAAAAAATGATTCACCTAAATATTGGGAATCAATATTGGCACCATATTCACGTGAATAAGTATGTCTTCATATTTGAGATAAATTATCGTCTTGACTTGATATAAATCTAGTCGTAAAATAACTTTTATTTGCATAAACAATTGCTTTTTAATGTCTACCTTTCTTGACATTGCACTAAAATTTTGTGACACATCCATAACTTTGTGTCATATCATACATATGTAGCAAGTTAAACATTTTCTTACCAAAATGGATATGGCAATTGTAAAACTACTTATATCTCATGACTATAATAAGTTAAACATTAATTGTATATAACAAAAAATAGTAAATTAATACACTAAAGTGTCAGTTAAGTTAAATATTGCAAAATGATAAGACATTTCAAGAAATATTTTTTTTTGTTTCATTTCGCTCTCCTGTAAACCAAGGCAAGTGGCGTATAGCACAATTGCATTCTCAGCCGACGAATTCTATCTTTGCATTCATGAAACAAAGAACATGAAACAACCGCAAAAATCGAAATTAGAAAATTTCGAGAATTTTTCTCTGTCACTCCGCACGAAGGCGTCATTAGAGTGAGAGGCGTCAAATATTCGAAATTTGCGGATTTCGAAGTTAGTCACGGTAAGGCCGCTGATATAACGGGACGCCGAAAGATACTAATGAAATTGTAAATAGAATATGTATTTTCAAGCTTGCTAATTGTGTATTCATTTCATTTCAGGTATATTCGCCATTGTTCAAAGGGATACCTGTGTAAGTACGGCACGTCGTGTTAATTTTAATGAGGCTCCGACCGAGCCCTAATGGGACTAATGGGACTAATCATCGATATGAGCGAATGAAACTCTATTTATTGCTTTATGTGGGAAATTGTAGGGAAATCGTTAAAAGCTTTTGTGAGTACAGTGGTGCGAAACTTTATTAAGGATACGTTGCTTTGATTAGGGCATCTCCTTGGTTTAATAAGTACCATAAAACCATCTAATCATCATTTGAAATTTTGTCAATCACCTTGTTTGTTGTTATTCTGTCACGTGACCCAGGGGACAAAAGTGTATAGCTTGCTAGAAGAAAATTATACACTACGCACTACACATTACACACGCTCTTCTAACTTCTAACATGATTAGTGGGTGACACACTATGGGATGGCTTTTAAACTGCGATTTTAAGAGTGATTTGCACAATTTTTAGGGCTACTTTTACGCTCGCGTTAGAAATTCACGGTTATATGTAAGTATATGGTCGCAGGATTTCGTAACTTATTGTACGAAATATAATTTGTAGGTACAACACTTTTCTTTCATATCTAGGTATATTATACGAAGTACTTAGCTAACTACCAGTCGTCCAGGCCAGGTCTAGACCATACTTTATTATCTAATTACCACTGTCGCTACTACTCAGCGCATATTTAATTGTGTTTCTCTTTATTGTAGGGCTGTTAATATAATTTATACAGCGTCTAGTTAGCACAATCAGGCTTCGCATTGCTAATTGCCACTTTCAATGGGAAACTTAGACTTGTTAAAAGGAATTTGTTAAACTTGGTAGGGAACTAGTTTACTGCCTCTGTCTACTATAACAGAGTATTACATTTCTTCTTCTTGGGAATTATACAGGGTGTTTAGTGAGGAATCCGACAAACTTGAAAGGTGTATTCCTGACCACATATTATTTTCACACACATTATTTTCAGTTATTGAAAGTAAGAAACAAAACTACCAACGTGTACGTGACAACAAAAGGTTTTTTCTAAAAAAAACTTTGTTAAAATGTCAACATCCAGAATGGAAACAGAGGAATACGTTAAATGGAAAATATAGCTCCCATTTCGTCTTAGAGTGTTAATTACTACACTACAAAAGCAAATCCAAGCTCTCGATAATCTGTAGCTTACCACCTTGTTCATAAACGCCTCTTAACTTAACAAGCCGCTATGTATCGTTTGTCCCGTTCAGTCTTATACACATATCGATAAGACTGAAAGGGACAAGACGTTTATGAATAAGCGGCATAGTATGCAAAGTCAACTTACAATTTCCTTTACTAAATGAAAACCATTTTTTTTTTCATCTCTAATTACGAAATCTCAGTTCGTGAATGTGTTCCCACCCATAAATAAGACGGCCAACTACGAACATCGAAAGTCGTAAATTTCGAATCTTTTCCTCTGTCGCTTCAGTGATTCCCTTCGTTGGAATAACAGAGACAGGTACTCGTTTACGTTTATCGAAGTTTGCGTTAGGGCTTAAAAGGTGGCGCTTAAAATCAATGAAGTGCCTTCAGCAATCTCGAGTCGCCCGCTACTTAAAAATAATTTAATGCCCAAGTCTCCCCTTCATTACTCGATGAAATTTATAGAAAAGTCTTCGATTGTTTCAACATTATTTAATTTTAACAGATTTCCTTTCTATTCCATTGAGCAGAGTGGTTTAAAGCAAAAAGTTGTATGTGTCTCTTAATCTGTGTAACTTAGGCTCTTTCAGTGTAAAAGCTTTTGTGAAAATATTGTCGAGCGCTTTCGTATTGCTACTAAATCAAACGGAGATGAAAAGAATGGAGAAATTTACGCGATATGAAGATACGTAGTGCGGTGAGGAATTTAATTTTATGGTGGATTGTGATATTTGTGATAAAATAGCGAACATTGAATGGAGTGAAAATACTATTTTTCATCACACTTTCTGTCTAAGCGCGCCATTGCTTGCATGCGTAGCGGGAGTAATAGAAATTTCTGCACGTCATAGAATAATATTTTGTCTTAAAACTTATTTTTTTGTACGCAAGTGTGATGAAAAACATTGTATGCGTCACGGTCGGTAAGCGGAATACTAACTCGAGTCATTAAAAGACTTCTAACACTCCCTTGATGCACAATGTACCCCTGGATAAATATACTCGTCAAATAAAAGTATCACTATCCTTTTCCCCAGGCATGTTAAAGAAAAGGATAGCTAACATTTATGTCACATATATCCTGCTTTTTCGTAGAATATAATTTTGCCGAATATCACTTGCCAACTAACTTCTCATAGAGTACTGGAAGCTGAAACCTGTACTGAAAACTGAAAGATACGTTCTACTCGTACAGTCACGTCTAATAATATGTATACATTTCGGAACCTATGACAAGGGCATAAGGATCAAAATCGTATACCTACGTATCATTAGAGCCGACCGTACTACTTTTCGACTATTCCGTGAGAATCCAGTAAAGTTAAGTTGAATCATTTAATTATAATCATAATCACTCATCTCCCTTTGTATAATGTAGGTAGGTATATATAATTATATATGGCATATTATGCCTACCTACCACTATACATAGTTATATATCTAAATGTGAATCTAACTGTTCCCGTTGATCCGATATACGCGTAACTGATAATTAATTACGCAGCTCACATTAATGAATTGAGACGCGGCAGATTATCTATACAGAGGCATACATTTATACAGGGTGGTCGCGAGGAAACCGCATATATTTACCCTTGTATTTCATATTCAAATATATTTTAATATTTCAGTTTAGATATATTTAATATATACATATATTAAATATATCTAAACTGAAATTATAAATTGTACAGTTTTGAAAATCAAGAAAAACATATACATCTTAATTTAGTTAGTTTAGTATCTTTAAGTAGTAGTAAATTCATAGGTTATTGGAGATTTTTGTCCTGTTGAATCTAAACTTTCGTGAGACATAGTAACTATATATAACCTCCTGCCTCCCGGACAATAAAATTAGCCCGTGAATTTTGAATTATTTTATAAGGCCTCTGAGAGGCAGGAGCTTAAATATAATTTTCTCAAACTTGCTACGGAATGTTGATGTTACTTACTTTAAATTAAGCCCGGAAATACTATAGTACGGTCAAATCGTACATAATTTTACCCTAAACTCGCAAATCAAGTAGTATCGCTGCATATTTGGTATGTTGTTTAGACACCATAGGACAGTATAAAACCATATTTTGCAAGCAAAAAAAAGTTGTGCTAGCTGGGTAGTACGTGAAAAACTGCGAAATTTACGGCCATTTTTTAGTTTCTGATTTTTATTTAAAAAACCTTACGTTTTTTGATATCATGTGTAAATAAACGTTTAAAGACTAATAAATTTCCAACAAGTTGAGCTAACATGCATTACCTTAGGTCTTATAGTTTCAGAGATTCGAGACTTTATAAAGTACCCCTTTTTGTAAGCTAGATAAAATTTTGTGTTTTGCGAACGTTTTCGACTTAATATCGCCTCACCTAATTATGCTACGAAAAACATGCAATAATGACCTTATAGCGCACTTAATATTCTTTAATATAAGGGTAAAATTAGGTCAGTGAACTTTGTAGTTGAAAGTATAAACCCGAAATTCCAAAGGCAGGAGGCCCGCTATCTAAGTTTTTTTACAAATCGCAAGTCGAGTTGCAAAGCTGCAATTTTGGTATATTATAAAGGCCTTATAGATATATACGAAAATGCATATTAAAAGAAAAACAAAAAAATAATTTGGGCATAATTCGCACTTTTTTTAGTTTTTGACGTTTAACTAAAAATCTATTATCTTTTTGATACTGATTGCTATATAACTAAGAAAGAACATTAAATTTTAAAGGATTTGAGCTACGTTGCATCACCGTAAGTTATATATATTTTGAGATACGACATTTCATAAAGTGCCCTTTTATCAAAACATAAACAAATTTTAGGTTACGTTAAAGCTATTCACTAAATATTGGCAAAACGTTCGCGCTAAGAAAAAAAAAGTAATTGTAGATAATAACTACATTAAATTTGGAACAAATTGAGCCGATAACAATTACTGTAAGTCTTATAGTTGGGGGTATACGAGGCTTTAAAACATGCATTTATTTTCTTAACTCAATGAAGGGCACATTTTGAAACGTCGTTTCTCTAAATCTATATAATTTAGGGTAATGCAAGGTAGCTCAAATCCTTTCAAATTTCATATTCTTTCTAAGTTTTGTAGCAATTAGTATCAAAAAGATAATAGTTTGATAATTAAACGTCAAAAAGTAAAAGAAGTCCAATATTTTTTCAGTTTTTTTCGTCCTATGCAGAAATTCCTTTTTTGTTTTTCTTGTAATATGCATTTTTGTACGTCTTTATAGGGCCTATATAATATACTAAAATTGCAGCTTTGCAACACGACTTGCGATTTGTATGAAAAACTTAGATAGCGGACCTGCTGATTTTTGAATTTCGCGTTTTTAGTTTCAATCACAAAGTTTACTGACCTGATTTTACCCTTAAATGAAAGAATATTAATTGCGCTATAAGATAATTATTTCATGTTTTTCGTAGCATAATTAGGTAAGGCGATATTAAACCAAAAACGTTAGCAAAACTCAACATTTTATCTAGTTTACAAAACAGGGTACTATTTGAAGTCTCGAATCTCTGAAACTATAAGACCTACGGTAATGCATGTTATCTCATCTTGTTACAAATTCATTCATCGTTAAACGTTACCTGATACATATTGTCAAAAAACGTAAGGCTTTTTTTATAAAAATCAGAAATTACAAATAGACAGTAAATTTCACAGTTTTTCACGTATAACGCAGCTAGCACAACTTTTTTTTGCTTGCAAAATGTGGTTTTATACTGCCCTATGGTGTCTAAATAACATACCAAAAATGCAGCTTTACTACATGTTTTGCGAGTTTAATATACGATTTGACCGTACTACTATGTATCCGGTGTCATATGCTAAGATGATATTTTTTTTTTTTTTTTTTTATACCACGTCGGTGGCAAACAAGCATACGGCCCGCCTGATGGAAAGCAGTCACCGTAGCCTATGGGCGCCTGCAACCTCAGGGTGTCACATGCGCGTTGCCGACCCAATAAAAATAACGTTGGCACAACAAAGTGGCTCCACTCCACCTGATCGTAAGTGAAAAGTAGAACCCAAATCGCGGCGGCAACGAACAGGAGACAATCAGTAACCTGTTAGTTGCCACCGCCTTGCTGGCCCGCTAGATGCTGGTAAATACACCGGCTGACCCCGAAACACGGCAAACACGAAGGTAAGTCATTTCACGGGCGTTTACACCGAATGTACGGATATGTAAAGAGATTTCATGTATTTATTTCACACCTAGGACTGCAAACAAACTGTCTTTTGTTTTGAAACGTCAAATTGTGACACTAGGTCTTGACATTCAGCCACAGAAAAAAAAAAGACCGGCCAAGTGCGAGTCGGACTCGCGCGCAAAGGGTTCCGTACCATTATAAATTTATTACTAAAAAAATACAGTTAAATCAACCTACCTCAAAAACTATAGGAGATAATTGAATCAAACCAAAAATCGTTGATAGAGTTTATTAATTTGCATAACATATATTTTTTTTAGAATTTTATATCGCGTAGTTTAAAAAATAGAGGGGGGGGACACATTTTTCAGACTTTGAGAGCTGATATCTCGAAAACGATTTGCCTTAATAAAAATGAGGTTTCTAAACCTTCATATCATTTTCAAAGACCTTTCTATTAATACCCTACACGCTTATATACAACTAAAATTTTTTTTCTATCCCTCAGTTACATGTATGGAGGGCCCCCACCCCAATGGTTTTTTTTACAATTTAGTATCATAATCCTGTAGCGGTTGATACAACACATATTCTTACCAAATTTCGTTACTGTAGCATTTATAGTTTCCGAGTAAATCGGCTGTGACAGACGGACAGACGGACAGACGGACATGACGAATCTATAAGGGTTCCGTTTTTGCCATTTTGGCTACGGAACCCTAAAAATAACCTAAGAACTAATGTCTATACCAACAGGTAAAAGGATACCTCAAACAGATTAAAAAAAAGTTAGGCGCGAATGTTTTTTTTTAATATTGTACAATACTGTACTATTGGTTTATTTACAAATCAAATAGTATGGTTCGGCGAAATCAGTTATTTTTATTTCATGGCAAGTTTGAGAAAAGCACTATACAAATCTCGGCGAGAAACAGGGTTACAGGCCGCGTATTCCTATCTGGCCTCAGTTCCTTCGGCCAGATTATATCTACTTGGCCTGTAAGCCTTCGTTACCCGTCCTCTATAGTAATGTACTATAAACGGCTAAACTCACGTATATTTAGTCACTATACGCGCGACATGTTTCGGAGAGCCTAGGTCTTCATTATCAAGCTCTGAGCCCGCGTTCACTCCTCGCGGCTACACGCATACATGTAAGTTTCACCGTTCAATTATAAGAATTTATATTTTGATATCTATCGACAATTTGACATATATTTAGTTTACAACCCATTGCGGACACATTAACATCGAAACTTACAGTTTGCACTGAGGAAAAATGAAGTTGAAACTAAAAAGATTTAGTTGCTATTAACTCTAAAACTAGGCGAAATCCAGAAAATTTTATAGTTCCCTAGTCTTTGAATATCATCAGGAATACATTTTTAGAATTATGCGGAATACTCACGAACACCTTGTTTATAAACTTATAATATAATGGCCTAACTATTTGAGTATGGCATAAGTAATGCCATTACGGGACTAAAGTTGCGTTTATAGTTCAGCGTGTGCCTTATGTGTAAGTGCTGTAAGAGCTATTATTTAACTACCTATAGTATTCATTAGTCTAGTTTGAGATACGTTTTGCATACGTGAGTTGGCTTCATTTATCATTCAAGGAGATGTGCATATGAATACCAATTATTAATCCTTTGTTCGATAATGTTACGTTGTTATTAGGATATACCCGTTAGTATAAAATTTAATTGAAAAACTATTAAGTACCTCTACCATTCGTGAGTGGAACCTAATAACTTGCATTAGCATAATCACGCACTTGTAGAACATGATCTTGGTTTTATTACGAACTTTAAACCTTAAACCTTGATTTCACTTAATAAAGGTGGAGTTCAAAATTGCATGGACAATTTATGAATGAATTCATTCATAAATTGACAATGCAATTCTGAACGACACTACATTTTTAGTTGAAATTATTGATTTATTGATATTAACGTAAAATATATCAGCGAACGTGTTTGACGATGTGTCAAATGTCAAGAAAGTTAAATGCTATGGAAAGTCAGCCATATTTTCTTTTCATTTTTTTTGGATTCTACCGACGATTAGTATAAGTACAAATATATTTTATAGTGGACAGTCTGATCAACTAACCACATATGTTGAATGTATGCGACGTCACGTACAGCTCGGAACCAAAGGCCCCTATTGCGAAATAAAATAGACATAGCCATAATACACCATGTGACAAACACACCACTACTGCGATAAAATATGAATACCAAAGGGGAGATTGGGGTGAAATTTTTATAAAGCCTTGCGTAGAATTTATCATCGCTTGCGTATTTTGAGCAAAAACAAAAATAAACGATATGAAAGGGGAAACTGGGGTTGTTTGGACAGCTCTAGTGTCTTTATTGTGAATATTTTTGAGATTACCTTTATTCGGTTTCTTAAGTCAATTGTGTAAAAGAGGAAGACTTCTTCTCTATTCAGAGAACGTGATTTAATGAATTTTATGTTTTAACTTTTTTGAATTTGCACTTTTTTTGCCACATTCTGACGTCCATGTTTTTTGAAGTTATTGCGACTAAACGTCATTATTTTTTGTATATAATAATGCACTGCACATCATACTAGTGCACTAATATATTATTTATCTATTGCAACATACAGTATGTTGGAATTTACATAATTTGATTAAATAATTATTTTATTTTAACATAGAAATCCATATGTTTTTAATAAAGATGAAATTATGAATTAGAAGAAACAGAATAGAGAGACATTAATCTCAATAAGGCCTATTAGCTTCCTTTATCGTTTGGAAAGTCTTAATAGCAATGTCTTCTACAAACGCTAAAATAATAAGTAATATCGTAGGTAGAGTGTTTTTTTAAGTGGGACAGTATGGGGAAATCGGAAACTATAGAAGATACAAGGAAGCTGTCTTAGGAGACATTAGGTATTTTTTTGAGATAACAATTTTAGCATTTTCTAAATTTTGGTCAAGTGCGAGTTGTACCTAAAAATAAATAATATTCATAAAAAAAATTTTTGACGCAGATCAACGTGATTTCATGCGTAGACAATTTTATTGTATTGGATAAAAAAAATCTGAACAGCAGAAGTTAGCCTTTAAGAAAACCATTTCTCATATTACATCCACTATGAAGTGTCTAGGTACTACTGCAAGGTCAATATTTAAAAAAGTATTACTTACATTTTTCGAATACGACATTTAAATTTTAAACGTTTTATTTAAATTCAAAAAGATTTTAATAAGTTACATGTCGCGAGCTCATAAGGAAAAAAAACTTTAAATTCGCTAATCTAAGTTCGTACCGCCCTCTTGCCGTATGCACGTGCGTGCATACGGCAAGAAGAAGTATGAAGTTTCGGCTATAAATAACAAACGAACAAAAGATATCATATCATATCATTTATTCAATGCAACCATGGTATTTTACAGAGGTGTTTACAGATACACACTCGCCCGGCGGTGATAGCTGATATCTGGGCGAGTAACGCCGTGTCTCTTTTATTTACACGGGAGTGCGTATCTTTTGTTCGTGTTTATAGCTGATAGTTCATAGCTTAGTAGCTCGCGGTGAGAACAGTGCCATAAGGACAAAATAACAGAGGCCCTGTGAAGTAGGTACCCTACCCCTACCTAGAGCCTACCTAGAGGCCCAATGTAGTAAAATGGCATGACTGGCAAGTCAAATCAACATCTTTTTTTAATTTTGAAATAGGTTTTTTATTCACGTACAAAATATTATTAAAGAGAAGATACCTACGCTGGAATAGAACCTCAGACCACCAAAGTGGTGATCCGAACGACTAAATGAACTGGATTAAAAGTTAAAATAGTCCAATTACTAATTAATAGGTGCTCTTTTTGCCTCGAACTCGACTGTGAGCGATGACGGCAGCATTATACCGCCTACCATCCCGCGGTGCGCACACTCCATGCCAGAAATTCGCATCTCCCAGAAAGATGTTCGGCGGGAGTTGCTGTCGTTAAACGTTCACAAGTCGAGCGGGCCAGACGGCATACCTGCAGTGGTGCTTAAACGTTGTGCTCCTGAGTTGTGTCCTGTGTTAACGCGTCTCTTCGCTCTTTCCAGTATCAAACGGGAAGTTCCATCTTCGTGGAAGACGGCCCTTGTGCACCCTGTTCCAAAAAAGGGTGACAGATCGGATCCATCGAATTATAGGCCTATCGCTATCACCTCCATTCTCTCTAAGGTCATGGAGCGTATAGTTAACGCTAAGCTCCTTGGTTACCTAGAAGAACACGATCTTATAAGCGACCGCCAGTATGGCTTTCGCCACGGTCGCTCTACCGGTGATCTTCTAGTGTACCTCACTCACCGCTGGGCATCAGCCATTGAGAGTCAAGGCGAGGCTTTGGCAGTCAGCCTAGATATAGCGAAGGCGTTCGATCGGGTCTGGCATAGGGGCCTTTTGTCGAAGTTGCCATCTTATGGACTGCCCGAGGGATTATGCAGATGGATTGCTAGCTTTTTGTCCGGCAGACGCATTCGTGCCGTAGTAGACGGTAGCTGCTCTGATAGCATGGACATAAACGCTGGCGTCCCGCAAGGCTCTGTGCTATCCCCAACGCTGTTCCTTCTGCATATCAATGACATGTTGTCTATCGGCGACCTCCATTGCTATGCGGATGACAGTACTGGGGATACTTTTTACACAGGCCGTGCTAATATCCCTCGCTCTGTGGTACTGGAAAGTCGCGGAAAACTTGTGTCTGACATCGAGAACACTTTATCTAGAGTCTCGTTATGGGGTCGGGATAACCTAGTCAGGTTCAACCCCACAAAGACACAAGTTTGCGCGTTTACCGCTAAAAAAACCCCATTTACTGTGGCTCCAAAGTTCCAAGACACAGCTCTTACCATGTCAGGGAGTATTGGGATCCTCGGAGTCGACATTTCCAACGACGTCCAATTCCGATGTCACCTAGAGAGAAAAGCTACGCTGGCATCCAAAAAGCTCGGGGTGCTCAATAAAGCGAGGGGATATTTTACTCCGGGGCAAAGACTTCTGTTATATAAGTCGCAAGTCAGACCCCATATGGAGTATTGCTGTCACCTCTGGGCAGGAGCACCTGTATACCAGCTTGCACCCTTTGACTCGGTTCAGAGACGAGCTGTCCGAATAGTCGACGATCCCAGACTCACAGGCGGTATTGAACCCTTAAGTCTAAGGAGAGACTTCGCCTCCTTATGTGTGTTCTATCGTCTGTACAATGGGTTGTGCTCTGAAGAACTGTTCGACATGATGCCAACGTCCACTTTTCATCATCGCACCGCTCGCCACCGACTGGGCGCTCATCCTCACACCTTGCAACCTAAATGGTCGCGCACCGTGCGGTTTCAGAGGAACTTCCTCCCGCGGACGGTCCGTCTGTGGAATGAGCTCCCTGCCGAGGTTTTCCCGTTGGACTACAGTATGGGGTTCTTCAAAAGAGGAGTGTACAAGTTCTTATTGGGTCGGCAACGCGCATGTGACACCCCTGGGGTTGCAAGCGCCCATAGGCTACGGTGACTGCTTTCCATCAGGCGGGCCGTATGCTTGTTTGCCACCGACGTGGTATAAAAAAAAAAAAAAAAAAATTACTTTTACTATTCTTTGTCTAAAAAACAAATGACGCAACATACTCATAATCCATCTTTCTACCGGTCAAAATCCCACGGTACTATAATAACGCATTCAGAATCAAAAGGTCCTAACACACACTAAATCTGTACTAAGTTCCGCCCTTTCACTACAAATAGGTTAATGATAAAAGTCTAAATCGCTATTCTAAAAAAACGACGCCTATGACCCCTATTAATGTAGTTGGAGTAGATAGGTACCTACAAAATAGTAATTTTATTAAATTTGACTAACTTCTGCCGTTGCGTTTTATTTCAGCCCATTAGTTGGAAAGGATCTCATGTGAAACTGAGTCGATTATCCCAAAAAATATGAATATTGTTATTTCTAAAGGACTATTTACTGTACCTGCTGCTTAGTCGTCATATGAGAAATTGTTTTCCTGAATATGACTAACTTCTGCTGTTCAGATTTTTTTCATCCAATACAATAAAATTATCTACGCATGAAATGACGTCGATCTGCGTCAAAAATTTTTTTTATCAATATTATTAATTTTTAGGTACAACTCGCACTTCACCAAAATTTTGAAAATGCTAAAATTGTTTTCTCAAAAAAATACTGTCTCCTAAGACAGCTTCCTTGTATCTTCTATAGTTTCCGATTTCCCCATACTGTCCCACTTAAAAAAAACACTCTGTATAGTATTAAGTAGTGTGACTACTGGGGAAAAAAAGTACAAATTAAAATATTTAGTTCATAAATAATTTGATTTGTGTTTTCACAATTACTTCTATAATTAAACGTTTAAACTCACGTGTATTTAGTATTTGTAGTAATCAAAGTTTCCAATTAGTTTCAAATACTACCTTTTTCCGATAATGTAGTTTGGTAATCAAGATATGTCACTTAAATGTTATAGAGCGGCCTAAGTTTCAATTAATAGTGTACGATGTCTCATTAGTAATTACACATTTTAAGATCTGGCACAGAATTAAACTGGGTACGGCAAATAATGCCCCGCGTCACGCCTTACGAGATCTCATTTATAGTTATCATTAAGCATAAAGTACGTATATGCACATACATACACATGTATACAGATACACACACGTACTAACATGCAGATATGTGTATTGTGTGTGTGTGTGCCAATTTTCCGGTACGCTATTCGGTTAAAACAAGCAGATAATTTTCTTTGGCGGAGGTTATCGACCTTTTAGTCATTATGAGAGGTGGGACAGCTGTGATAAAATAAAGTATCGAATGTTTCTCTTGTTTTTATGAAAGTAAAATGCTCTTGTGAAACATATTACAAATTTAATTTAATTTTAAATGTACCAAAAACAATTATTGATTAGGTTTTTTATGTAGGTATGTTTCAAGTAATCTACAAGAGTTTATGAAATTAAAGGCATTTTTTTTATGTGATGTAGTTAGACAACTGAGATCTCAGCCCACCTGATGGAAAGTAGGAACTAAAGCCCATGGACATAGTGACCAAAAAATCGCCTATGCGCTGGCTACCCTGAGGGCTTAGATAAATTGCCTCTATCTATGTCAGTAATTACACCGCCTATCTTACCCCCAAACCGAAACACAGCTGCTATTTAGCGGCAGGTTAATAAGACGGTGGTAGCTATCCGGGCGGACCCTGCACGAGGTCTTACCACCAGCAAAATTTGTATCAGTACCAGTGGTCGTCGCTGACCTAATACCTAGCAGTTTTGCAAGTGTCTAGTATAAAAAAACATTCTTAAATACACATTATATTTCTCTTGCTCCTAACCACCCTAACAAAAATAAACCTAGATACGCCGCCATCACTATTTTCAAGTAGTCGCGAAGTCATTTACGATCGGCTCAGTGCCTCAGTTATGGTTTTACAACTTTATACAGCGTATTTATCGTTTTACGATGGGGGTATTTCGAAAACTTCGACTTTTAGTTTGGCATTGCCGCCGAAGGGAAAAATGCCGCCACAAATGAAATGCAATAGAAATAATCCTCGATACAATGCAACAAGGACCTAATTTAGATTTAAAGGAGGTTGGATAGATGGGTACACTCAACCAGTCTATAACCATGTCAAAATAACAAGTAAGGTAAGGTTGGGTAAGATGGAACGGTTTTTTAACGGGGTAAGACAAAAAGTCATTCTTCTGGCCCAGCGTATACAGGTAGCTTTTTGTCTTACGCCATTAAAAAAATCTGTTTCATCTTACCCCACCTTACCTTACGTGGAAGTCGTAAAAAAATCTTGTAATTTTTTTTACGTCACTTTGACATAGTTCCGATGGCCAAGGGTTCCAATTGGTTGACTGTACGTATCTGTACGGTCGGCTCTAATAATATGTATACGATTTTGATCCTTATGCCTTTGACATACGTTCCGAAATGTATATTATTAGACGTGACTGACCTACAAGATAAAGTATTTCACAAACCGACCAAGTACGAGAAGGTCGAAGGGTTCCGTATCATTATCAGTTTATCAAAAAACATCACGTTTGTTGTATGGGAGCGTCCTTAAATATCTATTTTATTCTCCGTTTTAGTACCTACTTGTTGTTATAGCGGCCAAAAAATACATCATATTCTATATTTCCACTGTCTGACTATGACGGATGACGAGACGGGCAGACAGCGGAACCTTTAGTAATAGGGTCCCGTTTTACCCTTTGGGTACGGAACCCTAAAAATCGACAACTGTAATAAATACTGTACATTTTGTAACCTACCATTAACTACGCTTAGGTATGAAGTAAATTTAACTATAGTAAATACTAAATTTCACATAGGGTACTAAAAATATACTTCCATGGAATAAGAGGTTATCCGTTTTCATAGTTTTATTTCATGAGTAATCCTCGCGGTAACCGAAGAAAATATTATACTTCCATGGGTTAGTCACATCATCACATGTAGGTACGATTATTACATCGCAAACTTTATTAATATAGCAACAATACCGTTTGCTAAAACTCGTATCAATTTCAGCATACATCCAACTTCCTATCATGATTGTTAAAGCTTTACTAAAGTTCAGTTTACGCTCCAAGTACGTATTCATAAACCTCAATGACTTCGGATTTATTAGCTGTCCGGACACATTACAATGTTGCCAATGCAATGCGTCTTTAGTTAGGTAGACTGGGGTGAAGAGGGAAAGAAGCCTGTAGTGTATGTTATTTGAAGGTACGTTTTCGTGTGTTTAATGATGTAGTTTGGTGTCGTGGTGTGGGTGGTGAGCTGTAATAACGCTTCCGCTCTTTACTCGCTGTTTGCTGAGCCAATGCAAACACGAGAGCTTGTTCTGTGTGAAGAGACCTTTATGTTTATTTGCTGTGATATAATCGTGTAAGTTTTTGATAGATTGGGCAGTGAGGGTCATAACTGGTCGTGTATTTATAAACAGATCACATTACGTATATTCGCATATTTTTGTTAGTTAGTGTAACCTATATGGGCTCATCCATATAACGTGTGTGGCCTACAACCGGGGTGAAAATTTAAACGGTGCATTAATAAGCTGATCAACAATCATTTCCACATATTGTAATTAAAAAAAAAAAATGTAATTTTTTGTTCATGTATTTTTCATTATTATGGGTTCATTTACTTGAATTAAAAGTTATCAATAACTTATCATTTTTGAATCATTGAAAAATGTACAATTTTTTTTTTAAAACCGTATCAAATTAGTGTAAAAATGCAAACAAAATTATTGTTATGACTTCCTACCTGGTATACTATCAAGATGTCTTGCGACTGACAAGCTACGACATCGTGATGTCAAGATCCAGTACTAAAGGTCCATAGCTTTGAATGACAATATCTCCGAACTTAACCACTTTGAAACACCGGGACCTTTACAGGATTATTGCTGATAGTCTAAGGAGTCACTCATTTAATTTTTCTCCCGTGTTAAAGACCACACACTGTATATAAAGAAATATCTTACACAAATCAACCTAGACTCACGATAAGCTCAATTAAGACTTGTGATGTGGGATATATCGTCGCTTGGTAAAGCAACGGTATATATAATAGATAGATACGTTTTACATAGGTATACCTAGATAATTAAATACATGACCATGACAGCCATCACCAAGAAATAAATATTTGTCATAAATAATTACGCAAATAATGCCCTCGCCGGGATTCCAACCTGAAACCTCCTGCTTCGTAGGATCACCACCAACTAGTCTACAGAGGCTGACCAATGTCTAATGATGATGATGTAAATTCAGCTTCCGAATGTGCCAATATATTTATTCATTTTACTGCACCTAATATGTGTTAGGTATAAATAGTAATCGATAAAATTAAACCCGGAGTTGAAAGCTGCCCCGCTTCCCGGTGCCTTCTAAGGCTTACCTTGAAACGTGAGATAAGCTGATTTGACTTGCTGATAACGGGGTTCCGATCGATTGATACTAACTTGTAATAATAGTGTTTACTTATGTATGACAATCATGTGTCATTTTCAGTTAAAAATCGTCATTCTCAGCCGATAGAAGTACACTCCTGGGTGCTTAGCCAAGTTGCCAATCGCTAACGCTTAATCGTCAATCGTAAACGAAAGGCAGCTAACTGTCTTCTTCGCACTAGTATGAAAGAGTGACAGAGAGGGAAAACTACGATACGCTACTAAGCGCTAACGATTGGCAACTTGGCTAAGCATCCTGGGCAGTCGATCAAGAAGATTTGGGCGCAATATTACAACCAGAGTCTTTCGCAGTTGATTTTTTTCTATGGTAAGCACATCTGTTACGATCTGTGGGATTATCTGCAATATTTTCTATTACGGTTAATTTATTCAATACAATGTGAGCTTACAAGTAATAAATAGAACTTCTACCTGCATTACGTCATACATATCATATTAAAATACAGAGTGGTTATAACCGCCAACATTTCAACCGCCCATTTAATTGGAGTGGTTATGCCCGGGGCATGAAGGCCGGCTTGGCAATAAAATGGCTGTCCACTCCCCGAGGATCCGGCATTGACGCAATTCTAGATATAATCATATATTAAACCATAGGTCATATATGTGTGACTTACAACTTAGCTATAAGTGAAATTCAAAATCACTCTCTAATAGGCATGATGACTGGCAAGTCAAATTAGTATCTTTTTTCGAACTGTCAAAACGATCACCACTATGGAATTTTATATGAAATACTCAAAAATGACGTCACGTTTGAGTACTGTCAAATAACCTACTCTTTGAAGTTCTTTTCAATTTATTAAATAGAAGTTCTGTACACAAATTATTGCAATCTACACCTTAATAATAATTGCTTCGTGTATTACTTATGTCGTAAATAATGTTAAATAATTTATTTTAACTACAGTCATCATCCCTATTCGATAGGTAAAGGTTTTTTTTCATTCTAGGGACACCCATTAGCGTGAAAAAAAACTTCAATTGTAGTCAGGTTTATAACAATTGAAACTACAATTAAGAACTAAATTTCAATAAATACTCGGTTTTGGTGATAATTTTATAAACTATAAGCGATATTCTAATATAAAAATGCAGATGTTGCTAAATTCCTAAAGGTATCGTAGGTAATTGTCGTTACGAACCTGACTGCAATTAAGGTTTTTAATGTGACGCTAATTGGGTGTCCTTAAAAATGAAAATGTCCGATAAATATACCTAGATACTCTACCAGCACAATCGAAAGATCGACAAAACGAAACATCGACGTGATGAACTTCGTAAAATCAGGTAGGTAACCAAGAAAAACAGGAAAAACTTCATCTTAATTAGTTGCTATAGTGATAGTATTATTTTGAGGTTTCTGCTCTATTGATGGGTTTGAAAAAATCACGACATAAAAAACCTTTTTTTTAATATTTTTTTTTTACTAAAATTTGCATACAAACAAGCCATTACTGATGGTTTATGTAATATTTGGCGAGATCGCGCCATATTCGATCCGCTTGGCTTCATAATTTAGATAATTTAAATAGTAGATAGGTAGTTACTTTTTATTTTGGTCTTATAAAATACATTTGTCTTAGTATCAGATGACTTAAAATACGATACTATTAGGTAGCGAGCGAATTACAACTTAAAAAGTCATAGGTACATGTCATTGTGTTGTGCACTTATTTCCTTGCCACCTACTTTTTTCTGTACTCGACTGCGAAATAATTACCTTCCTAGCTAACGTAATGTCTATTGTAGTTAACTGCAGTATTCAATTTATGCGGCTGGCCATAAATAAATGTTAATCTTCAACACAGGCATTCCACACGAGAGGGCACCAGAAAAAAAACCGGCCAAGTGCGAGATGGACTCGCGCGTGAAGGGTTCCGTACCATTATCAATTTATCATAAAAAAATACAGTTAAATCAACCTATCTCAAAAACTATACGAGATAATTTGATCAAACCAAAAATCATTGAAAGAGTTTATTGATATGCATAACATAATTTTATTTTAGAATTTTATACCGCGTAGTTTAGAAAATAGTGGGGCACACTTTTAAAGATTTTGAGAGCTGATATCTTGACAATGGATCGTTTAAAAAAAATGTGGTTTAGGAACATTTATTAGTACATTGTGCATCAAGGGAGGTAAGCACGGAATTACTAACGAGAGTGTTAGAAGCCCGACGCCGTTAGGCAGAGGGCTTTTATGACTCGAGTTAGTATTCCGCTTACCGACCGTGATGCCTACAATGTTTTTCATCACACTTGCCGACAAAAAAATAAGTTTTAAGAAATAACATTATTAAATGACGTACTGACATTTCTATTACTCCCTAGGGATTTTCACTTTTCTATTACTCCTGCTGCGCGCGCAAACAATGGCGTGCTTAGACAGCAAGTGTGATGAAAATGTTTTTAGGGTTCCGTAGCCAAAATGGCAAAAACGGAACCCTTATAGATTCGTCATGTCCGTCTGTCCGTCTGTCCGTCTGTCACAGCCGATTTACTCGAAAACTATAAATGCTACAGTAACGAAATTTGGTAAGGATATGTGTTGTATGAACCGCTACAGGATTATGATACTAAATTGTAACAAAAACCATTGGGGTGGGGGCCCGCCATACATGTAACTGAGGGATAAAAAAAAATTTTTGTTGTATATAAGCGTGTGGGGTATTAATAGAAAGGTCTTTGAAAATTATATGAAGGTTTATACATCTTATTGTTATTTAAGCAAATCGTTTTCGAGATATCAGCTCTCAAAGTCTGAAAAATGTGTCCCCCCCCCTTCTATTTTTAAAACTACGCGATAAAAAATTCTAAAAAAAATATATGTTATACACATTAATAAGCTCTATCAACGATTTTTGGTTTGATTAAATTGTCTCCTATAGTTTTTGAGGTAGGTTGATTTAACTGTATTTTTTTAATAAGAAATTGATAATGGTACGGAACCCTTTGCGCGCGAGTCCGACTCGCACTTGGCCGGTTTTTTAAAACCTTTCTATTGATAGCCCACACGCTTATGAATATGAACAACGAAAAAAATATCTAACCCTCAGTTACTTGTTTTACAATAGGTCATAATATCAATAGTATCATAATTATGTAGCGGTTTATTCAACACATATCCTTACCAAGTTTCATTACTGTAGCATTTATAGTTTCCGGGTAAATCGGCTGTAACAGACGGACATGACGAATATATAAGGGTTCCGATTTTGCCATTTCGGCTACGCAACCCTAAAAAAAGGTTGCTACTGTAAAACATAGGATACTGTTAGAAAACGTTTAACGGCTATCACTCAAAGTAAGAAAAGAACAGTTACTTCCTAAAGGTCATTACTACCCCTACTTCATTAGGGGGGTAATAACTGTAGCCGTACCATGAGTACATGAATTGGTACAAGCAAGGTTGCCAAGCAGGCTCATATCTTTTAAACTACGCAATGAATTTTGTTTTGATGTACTTTAATACCTTAATATAGGGGTCGGCAACCTTTTGGCAGCCAAGGGCCATGTAGTTGTTAAAGAAATTGACGCAGGCCGCACTTTGTTACTGACTTGGAATAATTATAGCAATACCTTATTATGCAAATGTGTTAATTATCGTCTCAGCCTAAATACACTATACAAAATAGACAAGTAGGGTCGCGGGCCATAACTGACCCCTTCGCGGGCCGCCGGTTGCCGACCTAATACCTACCTAGATAGAGTGATTCTAGAGGACGGAGGTTTTGGTAGTATTAGTATTGTACCTGGGCAAAGCCGAACCACCGCTACTGATCTATAAAATACTAGCGACCCGCCCCGGCTTCGCACGGGTACTATACCTACATAAAAACCTTCCTCTTGAATGACTCTACCTATTAAAAAAAATCTCATCAAAATCCGTTGCGTAGTTTTAAAGATTTAAGCGTACAAAGGGACATAGGGACAGAAAAAGTGACTTTATTTTATACTATGTAGTGATTGATGAAAGTTGCAGCTGGGGAAGAGTATCCTAACCCTACTCGTGTTGTGAGAAGAAATATAGTCGGATATCTCTGATCATTTTTTTATTTAATAATCACCAAATTAAAAACCGACATCAACCGATTTCTCTAAGATCCCATCATCAGACCTTGACTTGGTCCCGCCGAAACCATCTCGGATTTATGGGCCAATCAACTTTTCGATCGACACTATTTTGTCCCGTAACGCAGGTGACAATTTCATCAAGTTTGCTGGAAAAAATGCTTATAAATTTTACATGCGTTAGGCCCCACACAAGTTCCCATCAATTGACGTACATTTGTAAGTTCATGAAAAGTAACGCAGCAGACAGAAAATATGTCGATCGAAAAGTTGATTGGCACTTATACCTATTGAATAAATCAAAAATTTTGAAAATGGGACACGATTCTCGGATATATCGACTAATATACATATTTAAACAAATCGGACGAATTCAGAACCTCCTCCTGTTTTTAAAGTCGTTTAGAAAAAAACATTTAATTTCAGGTGACTTTTTTTATAAATAATTGTACTTCTTACCAAAGACAACTATAAAATTTGACACTCGAAAGTGCCGCTAAGGCCGTTCTCAGAGCTAATAATCCCCATTGTGCTTTGTTATTAGCAATATCTCTACACGGTGTCACTTTCATCGTCCCATATGGGCGACAATAGTGAAAGTGTTCTACGAATATAGTCCGGATGTCATACGCGGATAGAAAATACTTTCGGAATACAAATCGGTCCTGGCCTACTACCGCGAAAATCGAAATTCGTAAATTTCGAGGATTTTTCTGTTACTCAAATGAAGGCGTCATTATAGTGAGAGAGACAAATCCTCGACGTTCACGAATTCTGATAATTTGGAGATTACGAACTTTAAAATCCGCAAATTTGAAGGATTTGCCTCTCTCACTCTAATGACGCCTTCGTTGGAATGACAGAGAAAAATGCTCGATAGTAGTGGGTTAGGAAATAGTGGGCGCGTTGTTTGTTTTTTCAATGTTGGTTTGTTGTTTAAGTATGGGTACAGTACATTTTTGTTTTACTGCTGTTATTTGGAAGTAGAACTTTTAGAAGGATCTTAATCCGCTTTGTTGGAAAATAACAGTACTTATGAAAATATTTTACTGATTAGTCTAGAGATTTTGCACTCTCGTTAATGAAAGATCATGTAAAACCTTTCAAGGAATGCTAATGGCATTAATGACTTTTTTTAATACATATTAAGTTGGAGTGATAATCCAACACAGACATTTGACAATAAAATACTTAGTGGTGGTAATACAGATTTACTCTTGTTTTTATTCTTTTGTCACCTGTTCTATTTCTTGTGTGTCGGTTACTTGTCATTTTGTGAGAAAGATCTTGGATACAGAGACATTCACCTTTTAAAATATTCTTATCGTAATATTCTCCTTTAGAAAGTCTTACATTTCTAATTAATCGAATTTTACATAAGTGTGCATCTTCGTCCTCTTTAAATACCTCCTTATCTCTAAAACCAGGTGTAGAAGTAGAACCTGAATGCTGTGCCGTGCGATGTTGCAATACACAATCACGATCGACCTTGTACGGTCTGTCTCTTTTCAACCTGACTGCACTGATTGAAACACTCGGTTTTTCAAATATTATTAGTCGAAATATGGA